>PJEX01000291.1:32896-55334 GCA_005350895.1 Colletotrichum tanaceti
GGGGGGGGGGGGGGGGGGGGGGGGGGGGGGATGGCGGTGGACAGAAGAGGGAGAGGTCCCAAGAGAGAGAGGCAGCGGTGGCTTCTCTCGCCTGGGGTGTTGTGTTCTTCTCGCCGGAAGCTTCGAGTTTTCCATCGTGTCGTCCGGCATGTTGGCGAAGTCCGGGCAAGGGGAGAGCGAGGAGTCTTCACCACGCGGCCCACGCACCAGTAAGCCGCGGTCTTGGAGCTCAGCACTCGATGCCTCGATCCATCAGATGGAGATACAGCCTTCAGTGGCCTTGGCGGGTGGGACAACAAGAGCTTGTTTTCGGGAGGTTCCTCCGCTTGGGAGAGGACGTCCCCCGCCCCCCATCATTCGTTGATGTCGAGGGCAATTTCGATTCAGTTGCACCAGCCCCACGGCGCTCCCGTGTTCCATGCCGAGAGGGTGGAGGAGGGGGGCGAACAGGCCTGCTGCTGCTCGCAATCGCAAGCTACCACTGTTCGATTCTCTCCCAATGGTAGTGAGGAGTTCCTTACACCGTCCGTTTCCGTGTGAGCCTTTGGATGGCGAAGGATATCTTGGGAGCGCGGCTGTGAGGGAGATGCGAACTGCGTTTTGCATGGTACCCTCGGTGTAAGTCGTATCCTAGCCTGTCTTATCGATTAATCAGTGGATTAGGAGAGGAGGGTCATCTTCATGAGCCCACCGTGAGGTTGCTAGCGGATTCCCTTCGCCGGCCATCGGTCGAGATTCGGCCGCTGGACGCCAGACGGAGCAGTCCGACGCACCACCAAGGCTACCCCTTCGCACAGATATGTTGATGTGGGGGGGTTCCGCAATTGATGTGATGGACAATGGGAGATGGAAAAAAGCCGAGCTTTTTGGGAGAATACTGGCTTCCATGTCAATGGGGCGGGGGTCTGCCAGCCGGCTGGTCCGGGCATTGTTCCGACTTTTGCCCGGCACCGGCCCCACTCGCCCCGACCTAAACGGCCCTGATCCACCAGACTTCCGGCCGGTCGTCACAAGTACAGTCAACTTCTCCCACCATTTATGACTGCGGCTATTGTAACCCGTTAGTTGAGCATCTCTGTAACCAAAGCTACTGATTGTCACGCGATTCGGCCATTTCACCAACGTGGAACTGGAAAGACAGTCTTTTAGATCCCCATTTGCGATTCGTTTTAAATAGAGGCAAATTGGCAATGAGAAGCAGTATACGTTGCGAAAGCACGGGTATGGATTTCTGGGGCACGGCCAGTATTTGACCGGCTTCGACAGCGACGAGAATCTTGTTTAGTCACGACTACTTTCCCCAGGTCGAATAGGTGCTTAGGAAAGCGATACGACACCGCCACAGGGACTTACATTTTCGATTGGAAAGCATTAGAATAGCATATTGACCAGGAGTTTGTCTCCGATGCGGAAATCCAAAAGAGGTCGTGTCCTACCTACCGGTGCTTCTCGCATTCTCATAAGGAACAGCCAAGGCGATGAGCCTGGCCGAGATCACCTCAACATCTCCTCTGGTGCCCATTGCTCGTCGCTGTGCCCGCGGACTGCTTTCAAGTACTTGTTGAAGGCGGCAGACGTCTTCATCACCTGGCTGAGATGATCCCAGTTCAGCCGCTCGTTGCGGTGCTTCGCCAGCTGGCGGGATGTGAGCAGGGCGTTCCTGATCTGCCGCCCGTTCATCTCCTCCTGCGCCAGCTGGTCGAGCCGCCTCTCCAGCTCGGGCATGTTGGCTTCTTCGTCGCTCGAATCCTCGATCATGTCAAAGAAGTTACGCAAGATGACCCTGTGCGACTTCTTGGTCAGGCCGTCGTAGTGGATCGCCACCTGGATGCGCGACTTGAACGCTTCGTCGAAAGTGCCGACCCGGTTCGAGGTGAGAATGAGAATTCCCTCGTAGTACTCGAGGATGCGCAGGAAAACTAGAACTCTTCGTTAGTCGGGGGGTTAGGGGGTTGAGGGGCTGGTCCGGTCGAAATCAACCAAGATCTCCCGATATGGGATTAAATACTCACCGAGACGAGACTGCTTCGTTGCAAATCTTCCATGGTTCTTTCTTCCAAGAACACATCGGCTTCGTCAAGAAGCAGAACTGCTTTTCTCATTAACAGAACAACTCCGTATTGAAAGCCTGATATGTAGACTTACCACAGTCCCAAACCTTTCCTAGGTACATGACCGTCTGCAAGTACTTTTCCACGTCACGGGCATCGATACCAATGTCGCCACACGTGACTCGACACAGCGGCTTTTCCGCGATCTCAGCCACACTGGTGACTGTTAGCTAGCTATTGGCTGTTGGCTGTCTGAAAACAAAACAATTGACAATATTTAGTCAACTCACCTCTCCGCCGTCAGTGTCTTGCCTGTGCCGGGGCTTCCCTGCAGGAGCAAAATCAAGCCATTGCCCTTTCCCGTAACGATATCGTCCATCTTCTTTGCCGCTGTCTGCACGTCAACGAGGGCGTGTATCATCTCCTTCGTCTTTGGTTCGAGGACCAGGCGCTCGAAGGCTTTCTTGTTCCAGTCGACGGGATGCAAATTTCCAATGTTAAGATGGACTATCCACGGGTCAGCAAGACTCAACGAGGGTGCTGTGGGAAAATACGCTGTATCACCCCATTTCTTCTCGTGGAGATTGAATCCGTAAGTGGTCGCTGGCAGGAGCATGATTGTGCTGATAGGCAGCTCGTCCCGTGGGCCAACCTTTGTAGGCCATGCGCCAAACTTGTACGATTGGGGGTCTTCGTGAACCCCTGCCAATGGAACCCGATGCATGAGCTGAAATGTGGCCGTGTCTACCACGAATCTTGGACTAGACTGTTGTTTGCTTAGTACAAACCCGTGAATTTGACCAAACCGGTATGAGAGGGAATCACCAACGTAGTAATGTTTACGGCCTTTGTGTTGTTTTTACCGTGTAACTGGTGTACACTTGGCCTTTCATATCCCAGAATTTCTTGCCTCTAGAAGTGAGTCTCTTGGTATTTTCATCCTGGGCGAACTCAGTGGGATGAATGTTTAAATCCGATATCTTTGTCTTTCCTTCAGAGACCAGGTCCATCTTACTGAAGCTTCTAGATCTTGACAGATCGGTACCGTTGTACTGCCAGGTCCAGCCATAGAAATAAATCTTGTTCATTTGCACTTATATATATTTACTTTTACCGAAGGCTTCCAGTGCCTCTGGGTTCTTGCAGTTGGTGACCATCTGATTTGGTTTAAAGAGTTTGTCGAGATGAAGGGCGTTGACGTAGCCCTCGTGGAACATATCTTCTGCCTCTTGATACGCCTGCTCGTAGTTGTCTTTGAGAAACTCCAAAAGCGGCGAGAGAACCGCGGCGTATGTTTCTTGCTTTTCCGATGCGGCGAGCTTTGTCCGGTGGTGTAAAAGAAACAAGCATGGCGCATCCATCTCTGTGGACTCGTCGGATTCTTGGTACGCGGGTTCGTCTTAGATTTGGAACTCGGCAACCTGCGTCAAGGCTTTCTGGATGAAAAGGCGACACGATCCGCAGTCTCTCTAATCTCTCCGAAGTGACGAGTGATTTGGCCAAGGTCCACTTGTGAACTGCATCAGATCTTGTGTCGAGCGCGCCGTTGTGTTATTTGATGACGACAAAACAGACCTCCGGGTGGCTACTCAGGTATGCACGCAGATTTATGATCTCGACTTGGGCTTCGAGTCCCGAGTCGCCGTTAGACGAAGCCTTGGCACGTCGCGGTTCGTGCATGTGAGAATTCCGTGCAGAAGATCCGGTGAGCGACGCGGCACCGTGGAACGGGTGGTCCGACAGACTCGTGGTCGTCTTTGGAATCACTGCCAGAACTGCTGGAAGAGTCGGCGGCGTTGTGTTGAATCTGGTTCTCCAGCAACTGGACTGTGTCAAAGAGATACGAGATGAATTTTGTAAGACCTCCTGTTTATCATCCAGTAAGTCGATGTTGAGATGTTGTTCTGTGAGGGAACTCAATGACTCGGCGAATCCTGGCTTTCTTTGAGGCCTGTTCTTCTTGTCGAGTGCATGAACTTCTGCAATCGGTTGCAAGTGGCTCGCATCGTTGTCTTGACTATCCGACTGATCAGAAGCCTTCGGGATGTCGGCGAACGTAGCTTTATTGTTCAGCTGTCCGTGGCTTGCTGACTTCATGTTTCCATCACTTCTAGGGTGTTTTATCGATGATGGCCCCATGTCCGCATTGGTATATAGTCCGACAACATCAGAAGAACTTATCGTCACACGCGGTGTTCCTACCAGATTTTTCAATTGCGGTAGTGCGTGTTCAGAAAGCGGGATTTCCGAGATTAGAACCGGATGCCTGGACTTCATTCCTCTTTGAGCCAAGAATTGGTCCTCGCTTTCGTAGCAACTACCCACGCCATCTGGCATCCGAGGTTTTTATCGATGACCCATGGGTATCTCGGCAACATCACTTGGCTTTGGAGCCTAAGAGGGGGAAGACTCGCCGGATGGCCCAGGAGCGCTGTTGGACCCGGAGGTCCCATGGGAGAGAGCCTTCGAGGTCGTAAGATCGTGGGTGGTGAAACCCAGTCAGACATGCCACGGCCTACTTCCAGTGCGTCCCTGAGTTCGTTTGAGTTGTTCGGTCGAAGAGCTGGAAGGTAAAGAATAGATCAGCATCTTGGTAGATCCTTGACAAATCGTAAGGGCTCTTAGCGTCCTCCATCGTTGAATTGGTCATTCAACCTTGACAGCATGTCACGCTTCTTGGAAACCTTGCTCAGTGTGTCGTCTGAGTCTCTCGAAATGGTAGAGCTGATGAAGAGACCGCTGCCACCTCTGTTGCTGCCGACCGATGAGACGTCTGAACGACAGCACAATGAATCGAGATCTGTTGAGAAAGAGACTGTTGACCAACAGTTTAGGCCGCCGCGGACTTGAAGAAACGTAAATTCGAGGTTGATGAGTCTCTGCTAGGACCTTGCGGATCCGTCGGCCCGAGCGTCGTCGGGACCGGAGCCGGTGCGTCCCGGGGGTTATCCACTTGGCCCGACCCGTCGGCTGTGGAGCCGTCTCGGAGGATTGGGGTCATACCCATTTGCCTGATTAGGAAATGCGTGCCACAGCTAATTGGCAGCAGGGATCATCACCATAGGGAGCCATGAGGCCGCCACAGTCCAGGCCTTTGAGTGCAGCTTCAATGTAGGTGCACGCCAATGGGGCCCGGAGCTTGTAAGTCATCTAGTCGCGATAGGGACCCAGAACACAATAGATTACAAGCCGTCAATAGGAAGCAAGTTGTCTGCGTGACGATAACCACAATAGTCTTTGGAACAGTGTACTTTGGGGGTTCAATGCGGTTCAGCCAAGCCAAGACGCTGGTGAGTGCTAGATGTATGATTTCTGCCGCGGTCCTGATCACGACGTTATCAATCATCTACGTGTTTCGCCAACGGCCCCAGCTACACGGAGCACATCCTGTCATCAACACCTCGCCAGTCTCGGCGAGCTGCACTGCCGGGGGGCACTCCGAGTGGCGCGAATTCCGCATCCAGTCGTGCCGAGACAACGTGTGGGCGACACACTGCGCCGGCATCGTCCGGCCGGGCCGTAGCTCCATAGGCCCGGCATTGTCATCGTCCGAAGAGGGGTCTTCGGCCAAGGACACGCACCTCCGCGTTGTCGACCCCGAGGCGTGGTATAGATCCCTCGCTCGTTCAGGGTACAAGTATGGGCCCGAGTTCAAGGGTGTCGAAGAGATCGGGGCCAGCGTGTTGTCGCCGTCCGTCAAACTGGTCGTCAAAGACGTGTCTGATGCCGAGGATAATAAACCAGCCTCCTCCTTCTCTTTCTCTAGTTTCTCCTCCTATACCCTTCACCCAAAGACCTTGGACAAGATCATTCAAGCCCTCGTAATGGCTTTCTACGCCGACCTGCGCATCCGTACCTAGGAAAAACCGCGGAGATCTCGCCGTCTATACGTCACCAGCCTCACCCTCCTCCGGAGACGATCCCGACTTCTACGCAAAGGGCTTCCGCTTCTCTCCCAGAGCCCAGGAGTCTCTTCCCGACGCAGATCACTGCCGCCGCGGTGCCATCCAGATGGTCTAGAAGCCGTGCCTCAACCTCCTCAACCCTTCGCCGCTCTTCCAGCGCACAGAATCCCCGGTCTACCAAGCTTCCATGTTCCATGCGGCAACGCCTCAAGAGTCGTCTGCGCCGTCACCATCCGCGACGCCGCAGCCCTTGTGCCAGAGTCCTCACGCCCCGCCTGGCCGTCTCACTTCACCAAACTGCAGGACGGTGCGCTGAACCGGTTGTACGACTGGATGGACTCGCTGTGGTCATATGCTGACTTCCTCGAGCTCATATCCCACCATATCCCACCGACGCGGGAACCACCTTCGCGTCCTCGAGATCGGCGCCAGCACGGGCGGGCTGACAGCGCGGGTGCTGGAGGCGTCTAGGGGCGAAGGCAGCAGACGGCGAGACGCACGGGATCTATGTCTTTATGGACGTTTTGGCCGGCTTCTTTGGTGCCGCAAAGGAGCGGTTTAGCAATTAGCCGGCCGTCGAGTATCGCGTGTTAGACATCGCGCGGGACTTGATAGATCAGGGTTTCGTCCCGGAACCTCGCCATGGTCCTTGCCGACGTCGAAATGTCGAGGATGACGGTCAACGAGTGGCAGGCGGCCACGGCGCCCAAGGTGGCCGGGACATGGAACCTGCATCGAGCCCTGTGCGATGGAGGCCAGGCTAGCTATGCGGCGGCCAACGCTTCCTAAACAGCTTCGTTCAGTTCCGACGCGGGCTCGGACTGCCTTGCTCGGTCCTCGACGTCGGGACCCTGGCCCGTAAGCGTAAACTCCGCGAGGCCATGGAAACTGCCGGCGCCGGGTTCCTCACCGAGCAAGACGTGCTGGAAGGCCTATACCTGGCCATCGTCAGGTCTTGAGAAGGCCTTGGCGAGTAGTCTGACGCCGGCCATGCCTTCTGCTGTGCCGGCCAGGTGGGCATAGGCTTCGGTTGCACGGTGTCGCTCGGCCATCCCCGGAACTCGGTCGCATGGAAGCGTGATCCGCGGATGGCGTTCTACAGCCACGTCGACCACGACAGTACCTACCCCGGACGCCAGCGACAAGACAGTCGGCACGTCGGTTGTCTCGAGCGACTTCGTGTGCCGCGCGAGGGACCGGCCATCCGACTTTCTTGGATTACCCCGTCAGCGGGCTGTTGCTCGCTCGCGAGATTGCCCGGCGTGTGCTGACCTCGTTAATGATGGCGGACGAAGACGGCAGTAAGGCCGACTCCTCCGCATAGATTCACTAATGACGACTGAGATTCGCAATTGGTGGCGCGGCGTCTTCGGCGTCGACGTCACATTAATGCAGTTGACGAGTGCGCCGAGTTTCGAGCACCTAGGGAAGCTGGCAGCCCGCCAGATGAAGGAGAAGTATTGTGTTAGAGGCGATAGAGGCTCGTGAACCACGGCTAGCCATGGATAACATTGGCACTGTCGTGTAGTCTGTATAGACCTTTTTTGTGCTCGAAAGACGCCGGCGAGTAAGAAAGAGGCCTGATTCGGGGATATTCATTCAGAGGGTTGAAAGGGTTGGGAGCCTTCATTAAACAGTATGTACAAATTGACACTGATTTCGGGAAGAAATTTACTTCTGACATAATGACGATGGCCTCGGACTTGACTTCAAGATCGCGTCCGGCGTGTTTGGAGGTTGTGTTATTATGAGACATGGCCGTTATTGAGGGCAACACGACTTGTAGAAGCTACTGTCTAACGCGTCAACATATCATCACGTTCCCTTTTCGGTCAATAGACGAGACAAATGTCCACTTCTGCAGTGAAATGGCACACCTGAAGATGCATAGCAGTAATCGAAGCAACAGCTCGGAACAGTTCACCGCCACGACAGCCAGAAGCTTTGCTGTTTCCAGCCGGTGTACAGAGTAATCTGGGGGGAACTAGCATGTTTGGTCTTTGGCCACGAACAAAGTCATCCCGGCCCCTTTGGAAATGCGAAATAACAGTCTCTAATTGCAACCTGAGGGCATCTGTTGTTCCGCGTCAAGGAAGCATGGAGCCAAACGGCTGGCCAGCACACGCGCGGCAAGTAGTGAGAAGGCCCCCCCAGCCTGCATCCTGTTCGGCTCTTTTCGCTCTTGGGCGTCTTACTTCGACCTTGCTGATTGAGGGAAATTTCGAGCGGCGCATTTGCGAACTTTACTTTCGAACCCCCCCCCCCGGGCGGCGACTTCGTGGGTCGGGAAAAGAGAGGCAACTCTGGATGCTTGGCGTCTGTGTCATGGGATGTGAAAACAGAAATAGACAGAAGCGGACGAGGAAACAAACAGCTTGCAATCAGGGGAAGAGGGGGGTTACAGCTATTTTCTCCCGAGTGTACTGGACTGAACTGAACCACTAAGAAACGCAACATACTCTTCCTGTGCAACACATGCAAGCAGGCTTCCTGAATCGCAGCCATTCCTAGTAACCGCTCATCTTTGGCGCCGCGGCCATGCGGTAGATGTTTGTCACCGTCAACGACGAGCACCTGAAGCCATCGTCTACTAACGCGAACCGCAGCAGCTCGCTGGGGCGGACTTGCTCACTCTCAAGGTCATAGTCGCTATCTGCAGGTGAGCGACAATGAGCACCCGTGGCATCGCTAGGTGGAAGCATAGTGACATTAATAAGGTGAGGGCTTGGCGACACAGAATACTCTCATCTTCGTTTAACGCTCGTTGGGAATGCGTCTCCGTCTCCGGCAGGAAAACGACAGAAAGTCGCCGTCTTCGCTCGGTAGGCACGGGTAATCAATCGCCAGTTGACATCGAGGTCGGCCCCATTGCTTCCCCCCCTTTCTTGCCCTCCGGCAGACCAGCGCCCGGGTACCGGAGCGATCGTTTCAGTGCTCAGGAACCCCAGGAACCCCAGGGTTGTCTGTCTCGTCGTCCTGATCATCGTCACAATCGCCCGGCCAAGGCGGGGCCAAGGGCAAGAAGCAAGGCCTTGCCGTCTTGGAGGGGAGAAGCTCCGGCTGCATACCGTCCGCTCACAATTACCCCTCCAATGTTTCCGGGAAAGTTGCGCTGCGCTGCGATCGCGTCTCGAGATCAGTCGGCTAGTTGGTCGGTACCTGAAGCGTCAGCATTCCGACCCCCCCCCCCCGTCGCAGTGCGCGCGCCCGAGCATCGCCCATAATCGCACTGCCGATGGATTTGGATAATTTGAATGGAGGGAGGGAGGAGGGGTGATAAAATTGGGAAAGATGGCTGTGGTCTTGGCTCCGCCAATAAGCCCATTGGCGCCGAGATTTGATGTAATCCAAGGCCGACTGGAGAGCGACCAGGCTGATGGGGCCAAGGCGCCGAGAGATTTCCAAGAGGGGGTTGAGCAACGCGTTTCCCTGCTCGCTCACTCTCGCCAACGCGCTCTCTCGCTGTTGACTTGCTCACTGTGCTCAGCAGGTGATGCTAGGTCGGCGCCAATGCCAATGGGCCTCTTGGTCCAGAGCCAAGACGGTCTTGGACAGCCTGGAGCTCGTGAGGGGGGGGAGGGCCAAGAGCGCGTGGGTTCCAAAGCCCACTCTGCAGCAGTGGTGTTGGCATCTTGGCTTTAACCCGCCGGGGCCAGGAATGCGGTGATCCTCCTTTTGAGCTGTCTGATCCGCTTGCAGAGTCCTTCACAAAGTCGGTGGGGCGTCCGAACACTGAGATACGTAGCCAATATGGCCCCTCTACCTCACCAGTGCACAGCATGCCACCCCGTTCGATCCTCCGCTTCTGGGCCCCCGACCTTGACGGTGGGCCATATGTAGTGTACACTCAACCGCCGGGGTAGTCGCAACCGTCTGGGGGTGGACGAGATGGGCGGTTCGATGGAAGCCCGTAACAGCGACGACCAAACGTCGAGGGCTCCAGCGTGAGTGAGATGGCGAGACGATGAAAGACGGCCAGGTGTGGACGGATTGCAGCTTTGCGACGCCGGTACGGAAAGTAAACCAGCGATGGTGTTGCTTCTGTCAACGGCGGTGGAGGAACAAGAGGCGAGCTTCTTTGCTCGGGTCTTGAGGTCCCAAGACTTTGCCGGAAAGCTTGGTACGATTTCCATGGCGTGACAGGCTCGTGTATCGTGGCTGCGTGGCTCGATGCGCATCGGTGATGAATCCCACAGCGCGACCAATGAGATACATCGTAGACCTTGGAAGAGGAGGATGTCAACCACCCATCCTGAGGCCTAATAGTACATCGTATGCAGACCACACAAAGTTGTGCGGGTATCCCATTCCCCTCTGGAACCTTAATTCCTTTTGGGCCACCATGTCAGTGACGGGGGACAAGTTGACAAGCAACGACTGATGGGGGAACGGGGGTGGGGGGCGCCAGGGTCAAAGTTAAACTGGACGGGGATAGGGGATACAATCTTCTCGAGTGTCGAGTCTCGAGGTAGAGGCCTGCCGCAGAACAGACTCGCAAATCGCGCAAACGAAATGCAAGTGGCGGCGAGTGTGCGAGAGCAAAACTGCCAAGACTAGATAGAAAAGCCTCGTTTTGATTGCTCGTACTCCGATTGAGTGTGACTGTGATGAGCATCCCAGTGAAAGAGGCAGAGAGAGAGAGTTGAACCAAGGCGAAACCAGGCACCCTCGCAAGTCTTGGCATTGCTTGCACAGCCTCGTTGAACGGCGGCCGCAGGATAGGAAAGACTGGTGCGACTGGATACAGGCTGGGGGCAGTGCTTGGTATCTGCAGCCAAGGCCGCCCAGGCTTCGTCTTGGCTGGGCGTCTGGGCGATGAAGCGGCAAATGGTCAGGTCTGGCTGGTCAGTAGGTGGTGGTGTGTGATGGCGATGGTTGTTGAACATGTTTTATTGACCCGTCCGCCTCGAGACCGTATCGAGTCCTGGGAGAGCCTGGAAGAGGATCTCGTCAGAAGCAAACGCACAGTGCCCTTTGGCGGCCCCCCCGCTGGATTGTAGTTGATGAATTGGTGAGATGGTGCCATGGCAGGGGTTTGTGAGAAGGGCTCATTGTTCTATTGGGAATCGGGACCCTTGGTGCCGTGGTCGTGGCCGTGAGGGTAGACGAATCCACTATTCGGCTACGACGACGAGGACGGGGACGAAAGGCGAGAACGGCTCGGGATAGAAAATAACTCGAGACTCGGGAGAATTGATTCTGACACCGGCCGGATGGCATACCGTCAGCGTGGGTCCAACTGCCAAGGTAGGCCGACCCGCCCACCTGAATACCTAGGTACATTAGGTATACAGGCACGACAGGTACAGCTACGGATAGTCTTTACGTGTTAATAGTGTATGGACGGCCGGCACGTCGGATCCATGTTTTAAGGTAATGGACGGGGTAGTGGGATGCGCGCGTTGGATCGACGAGAGGCTCGGACGGGAAGAAGGCAGTGTTGGTGCGGGCGGGCGGACGGGCGAAGAAAGCGACAACGAGAGGCAAAATGAGAGGAGAGAAGACAAGAGACGAGAAGATGGGTGGCTCGAATGGCAAATGAGGCATGAGGCACCTCTCGGTGTTGAGGCAGGCGAGGCAGGAATAGCGCAGCAAGGCAGGGAAGGGCTGGGAAGGAACAGATGCAGGGATTGGAAGGAGGTATTGGTACTCTGCCAGAGATAGAGTGTGCAGTGTCGGTAGGTACGTGCCCCGCGTCTACTGCTCCTGGAGATACCTGCTAGGTAGCGTACAGAGTATCTTGGGTAAAGTACCTACCTAGGTAGGTAGGTAATCAACTGAAAAATACAGGTGCCTACCTAGAACCTAGGTGCATTTGCACCTTGTGGGTACGTACCTCCGGACCCCGACTGTTGCGCGTCAGTCACTGTCCTGTCCACCTACGTACTGTCTTTTCAGGTACTGTCCAGTTCACTGTTAGACACTCGGCACACGCTTTCTTCGTCGATTCGATTTACAACAACAACAACAACAGCCTCGACGTATCTTTCCCCCTCTTTTTCTGAACCTCAGGCCTTGGCCATGTCGAGCCCCAGTGGTCGCCGGCACGTCGGCTTCCCTTCGTGGGTCCGCAACAGGCGGTGTTGCGCAACCCTCTGGCGACGAGCCGGTTTAAACGGCTTCTTGAATTCTCGCTGACCAAGGAGGAGCGGCGACGGACGGCGACGGACGGCATCGCAAAGGGGAAGAGGGGGAGGGGGTAGGGGGGCAGGGGGCACCAGAGGGCAGAGGCAGCGCTGGCAGCGCGGACAATGCGGGCACCGCAGGCAAAAATGGCAATTTTGCTTGCGCGTAGCCCTTGGCGCTAAGGGCTTGGCAGTCTTGGCTGCGGCGGAGAGGCCAAGAAGAGAGGAGCGGAAAGCTTCTTTTCGCTGTTGGGCAACTTCGCCGTCAGTCACCTGCCCAAGCTTATCGAGGCAAAGGGGGGATCGGTTAAGCACATGGCCCCACCGCTGCCCAGTCGTGCCAGTGCGGAATGACGAGCGGGCTGCATCTGTTCGTCTTGGAGAGGCTTGGGGGGCTTATGGAGAGGGGGAAGTGGTCCCACTCTTCCTACCTGTGCTCTCCGTCACCGGTCACCGGTCACCGGTCACCGTCACCTTTTTATGGAGTTATGGGGTATGCGCTTATCGGAGCGCCCGAGTTCGCCGTGTTCCCCCTAGCTGCTGCTACTGCTCCCCCAGGATTCGCTTTTCTTCGGACTCTTGGCCCCTTGGGGGATCTTGGCACATAGGAAAAGGCTTGGAAGGCTTGTCGGTTCTCGTCTTTGGCGCCCTCACACCCCCCGGCTCTTTCCCTGCCCAGCATTCCCATGTCCTCAGTCCATGTCCATCGTCCCATTTTTGAACCGTGTGTGCTGTGTGTAATACACGACTGGATGCTTGCTTGCCTTTTGGGTCTTTTGGTCCTGTGACATCAGGCACAACAGTACCTGTCTTCTCTGGGCAAGGGAAACGGGGGGGAGGCGCAACGGTCAGGGTGCCGTCCGGTCGCCCACACTCGTCGCCCAAAAATACTCGGCTCGTTTTTTCCCCACTCGGCTGGAAACAGTTCCTTCTTGCCCACATCTGAGACGGTCGCGGGCCTTGTCATCGGACGACACGGAGCATGGAAAATACCCAGTGATTTCTGTGTTACTGTGACGGATGGCAATGGGTACCGTTTACTAATGGCAGCCCACACGGACGGATGGAGACGACAAACGCGATTGAGCCGGGGGGGCGGGGCATCAGCCGATGGCTTCCTTCCCCCGATTGAGTGTCTGCGCTTAGTACGGAGTACAGGAAGTACGGATATGGAGAGCGTAAACGGATACGTACACTTTGTTCATATGGATGGATAATTGACAACAAATGGGAAATGGGAACGGGTGCGCGCAGGACGAAGCAAACTGGGCGCCAAGGGCGAGTGCCAAGGGAGAGAAGCAGGTCAAGACTGGAAATTTGCCAAGACATCCCAAGACAACCAAAGGTCTTGGCATTGTATGCGCCCGGATGTTGCGGTGCTGGCAAGGTACCAGGAGCAGGACAGTGTGCGTTGGGATTAGTGATATCTGGAGAGCACCGTGTCACGGGATTTGTCTATCCTTTCTGTCGTTTTGGTGTCCCTTTTTCACAGTGCTTACAAAGTCTCAACTGCCGACACTGCCTTGTACCTTCTCGCTATCCGTGACATCTGCTCGGCAGCCCTCCCCACCATCGGCCAATCACACGCCAATTGATAACACAAGCACCCCGGTCGCCAAGGCCGCGCCAAGACATGCCAAGGCTCTTGGGAGGGTAGGAAGAGCGGAGAGGAAATGTGATTCATGAATAAAGAGACAAGCCCAATCGACCAAGTACCTACACCCCCTCCCCCCCCCCGGATCAGATTGATTGATTCTCGAGACTCGCGGCTGCAGACAAACAGACAGGGAGAAAAGCATAAAAGCATTGCTGACCGTCTCCCTCCTTTCCTGCCACCCCCGTTCGGTCGTTTGCTTTAGTGATCCCAAGTAATTACCCTCGTCGCCTATTTTCGGCACTCCATCATCAACACCCTATCGTCAACGAAGAAGACCACACCCCCCACTCTTCACTTATACACACACACATATATAACACACTCCATATTCATATAACACCACCGGTGTTCCCAAACTTGTCCGGGACCTGGCCATTTTAAACTCACTCACGCACACACACATACACACACATACACACACACACACACATCATGTCTTCAAAGCAAGAGAACGACAGCTCGGCGAGCAACTCACCCAAGAGCAGCACGCCGGCCCCCTCAACAACCACCAGCAACACGTCGCAGTCGGCCAACAGCACCAGCGCCGAGGACAACCTCATCTGCAAGTGGAGCGCCTGCAACCTCAAGTTTGTCTCGCCCGAGGCCCTCTACGTAAGTCCTGTTCCTACACTCGCGTATCACCGACCGGTCGGCTAATTCTCTGCCAGGAGCACATCTGCGAGCGCCATGTAGGCCGCAAGAGCACCAACAACCTCAACCTGACGTGCCAGTGGAACTCGTGCCGGACCACGACCGTCAAGCGTGACCACATCACCTCGCACATTCGCGTCCACGTCCCGCTCAAGCCTCACAAGTGCGAGTTCTGCGGCAAGTCGTTCAAGCGTCCCCAGGACCTGAAGAAGCACGTCAAGGTAAGTCTCGACCCCTCAAACCACCAAAAGAAGACACCAAGCTCACAATCTCTCAGACCCACGCCGACGATTCGGTTCTCGTCCGCTCGCCGCAAGACCAAGGCCTCAACGGCTACAGGGCGCAGCCCGGCAAAGGTATGTAGAAGCTCACGTTTGCGAACTCCTCCGCTTCCTCCTCCTCCCACTTCTCCTCCCCCCTCTCTCTCACTCCTACTCTTCTTCTTCAGCAGCCATGTCCTCTATTTTCTCCCAACTAGAGGCTAATTTGCCTCCAGCTTCTTCTAGCTACTATGATCATAATGGCCACATTCGGACTAACTCGGCCGCCTTCGCACACCAGGCTGGGCATGCTAGCTACTATGCACCCCAACCATCTACCAACTATGGACTGTACTTCAACCAACAACCCCTGAACCCTCCCCGGACCGAGTACATCGGCCACCACCACGCCCCTTACGACAACCGCAAACGCGCCTTTGACATGGTCGACGACTTCTTCGCTCACGCCAAGCGCCGCCAGGTCGACCCCACCTCGTACCAGCAGGTCGGCCGCTCTCTCCTCCCTCTCCACGGCGCCCTCGGCCTCCACACCGGCCCCATGCCTGGCTCCGACTACATGTCTGCCCCGCCGCCGCCGCCGCCTCACCACCACCAGCAACAGCAGCAGCATCACCAGCAGCATCACGTCCAGCAGCAGCACCACCACCAGCACCACCAGCAGCAGCACGTCCAAGGCGCCCCTTCAGGCCCCGGGCCCCTTACCCAGCAGTACTACCTGCCGCCCATGCCCAACGCCCGCACCAAGAACGACCTCGTCCAGATCGACCAGATCCTCGAGCAGATGCAGAGCACCGTCTACGAGAACGCCAACCAGGCCACCCAGGGCATCCACATCCACGGCCAGAACACCTTCGACCTGCGCCACAGCCCCTCGCCCCCGGGTGCCGCCCACCGCGGCTCCCACGCCGGCCTGCCCATGTCCCAGGATGCTTACCACGCCGTCTCCGCCGCCCACATGGCCTCGCCCCTGACTGCTGTCTCCTCCACCGGCACCCCCGCCGTCACGCCCCCGTCGAGCACCATGTCATACACCTCGGGCCACTCGCCCAGTCCCTCTTCCTCGGGCATGTCTCCCCAGTCGAGACACGCTTCCACTGCCTCGTCCGTCATGTATCCCAACCTGCCCGCTGTCAGCTCCGTCTTCCCGGGCCAGTCTACCGCCTCGACCCTCGGCCCCAGCTTCGACAGCAACGAGCGCCGCCGCTACTCGGGAGGCATGCTCCAGCGCGCTGCCCCGTCGTCGCCCCGCTCGCCGCTCATCATGGACGACTCGTCGGGCGTTACGACGCCCAAGGCAGAGTCCGTCGCCTCCTCCATCGGCTCCCCTGCATCCGAGTCCGACACGAGCGAGGGCGCCCGCGAGCGCGAGGAGAAGTACGACCAGTGGCTCGAGAACATGCGCACCATCGAGGCCCTTCGCGAGTACATCCGCGACCGCATCGACCGCAGAGAGTACTCGGAGGAGCCCACCGAGCAGCAGCAGCAGCAGCAGCAGGCGGCCAAGGCTCCGGAGGCCAGCCGCTTCAAGTCTCCCGAGCCCATGGAGGTGGACACAAAGCCCGGACCGGCGGCGCCGCTCTACCCCATCCTGCGCATGCCCAACTGAAGAGGCAATTGACAATGAAGAGGAAGAGAAGAGGCCAATTTCTCACTGGCGCGTGTACCAACAGTTGTCGTCCTACCAAGCGTGTTTTTATTTTATTTCCCACCAACCAACCAAAAATATTCCACCCACGAAACGGAAGGGAAAATAAGTGTGGAAGGGAATGGGTGAGAGGTGAGAGATCGGGTTTCAACATAACTTCTCTCTCTCTCTCTCTCTACCCTCCCCTTTGGTTCGTATTTGATTCTACCTGCATTCTCTTTTTTATCAGAATGCTTTTGGCACGAGAATACCTCCCAAGAACTCTAGCCCGAAGCCTCTTTGTTACGTTTACATACCCTGGTCCGGTGGAAAGTTGAAAGGCGGAAGTCGGATTGAATTACGCAGTCTACTTAAACGCAGATGGATGGATGGTTTACAAGAGGGGAGGGGGGGGGGGGGAGTGGACACACTTTTCCCCCCCTCCCCCCTTCGAAAAAAACCCTCTTATTTGATTTTATATCCCGCATTTTTTATTCATGTCAACGGGAAGAGGAGGGCTTTCTACCATTCGAGAGAGAGGGGGGGGCCTTGGGCCGAGTCTCAAAGCAACTTCCATGGCGCGAAACCACATTTTGTTGTTCTCCATCCTTCAGCTTGTTCTTCTTTTTTCAAAGTCTCAAAAACGGTTTTTGCGCGGATCACAATCGGAATCATCGGAAACGGGAAATGAGATCATGAGAAAAACACAAATCAACCACAAACAAAATCCATGTTGCTTCGCCACCAATGTAGTCTCCTTTGGAAGGCCCTGAACGCAAGGGTCGAAAGAATGGAAAAACTTGCTCCTACATGCAATCTTGATGCTCCTTTTTGACAATTTTGAGACAACTTTGACACCTAAAACACTTGATTGGTATCCTCGGCGTCCTTCTTGGCGAAAGTAATCAAAAAACCAAGGGCGGTGAGACTGAGACGAATCTGAGATGAAGGCCCATAATCAACCTTTTTGCACAGCCCTCGCTCGCACCGCCATCTGGTACAACACACGTGCACACGCGCATACATCTCGTCATTCTCTTACAGACGAAGGCGGTCCAATTGGCGAGTAAGCAGCCTTGCCCGGCCGGCCGACCTCGCTCGCCCTCGCTGTCGGCATCACAGCCCACGACCATCCTAAGGCTAACGAACAACCCGCCAGGGGCCCCACGACCGACCAAAGTTAGATGATGACCTACCCTCCTCCGGACTCTTCGGGACGAACTCACTCACTCACTCACTCACTCACTCAACCCGAGACTTGTGTGTGTGTGTGTGTGTGTGTGTGTTGTATTTGTGTGTCCGAGAATAGAAACGTTGCCGTCCGGGTGAAGAAAGATAGGGTAAGCCGGGCAGGTGAGATGTGTCCCGTTCCGGGCGAGTAGGAACGCACCGCGATGCCCCCCGAGTCCCCGGTGGTTGTGCGTGTGTATTGTACCTTCTTTACAGATGTGGCTGGGCTATCAACCGTGTCTCCCCCCCCCCCCCTCCCCCCCAAAAATAATAATAATAATAATTGAAAAGTCACCGGATCCGGTGACCGCTTCGGCCGGGCAGGCGTCATTGTAACGTCTGCCCAGGACGCCCGCGCCGCCTCCTGAATACCCGCGTTTTTTTCTTCGCATCGCTACTATGAAGGGATCTTCTGTAGATATGAGGAAGAGGTGGTGGTTAGTCTGTTGGCTAGAGTCCGTCCAGTCGGGCGAGAACTAGATTCAGAAGCCCCCCCTCTCCACCCCCCACTCCTCTTCCAAGATATCCAGTGGCGCAGACATGAATAAGATTTCTGTCCCGGTGACACAAGAACCGTTTCTGCGTGGACGTCAACTCGATGGAGACCGGTGACGCCCGAGTCTTGACGGGGAACTCGATTAACCACTGAACTATACGGACACAGCCACCAACCCCTCTTCTCCAAGATCGCCATCCTCCGAAGGGAAGCGCCTCTTACCACACCCCGGTGAGACCGTATACAGCGAATTGCCTCTTCTAATCCGAGCGGCTTCCGTCCTCCCCTGCCCCCCCCCCCTATTACCTCAACGAAGGGAGGCGGACTGGTGAGACACGTCAGCCCTGTGGTCGGCCCTTTCTTCCGGTGGAACGTGGAGAGGGGGAGAAGAGCGGTCATGCGGGCAAGACGGGGTACACGAACGCACGACGCAGCGAGTTGCGTGTCTCTTGACGGTGTTTCTGGGTGAAAGAGGCCAGTTGGCTTTTCTCTTCTTTGATGAGGTTTAAGCACTCGTGAGAGGTATCGATAGCAGAGGAAGCGGCAGAACAACCCCCCCCCCCCCCTCCTTCCTCTCCCCCCAGCCTCTGGCATTGTATCTGGAAGAGATTTTGTATCGCTCGCTTGATGCTCTCTCTCGCTAGTGTCTCTTTCGTCAGTGTCTGAGACCATGAAGGCGGGAGAGAAGGGATATACGAGCCGCGGGACGGGGAGAGGGAGAGCACGCCGATCCGGGGACGTTCTTCCCCCCCTCTTTGGCTGCGAACGGGGGTTTATGTGTGTGTGATGTGATGAGATCGGCGACGGCGGCCCGGTGTGGGTGTTTTGTTAGTCGCCGGCGCCATTTTCCCATCGGGGGTACAATTTTTTTTTGGTCGCCCGAGGGGCTTTACGCAGGCTGCATGCCACGCGATGGCTTGGGTCACAGGGTCTTGCGTGTCCTACGACACGTTTCGTGTCTCTCTTCGGCGAGATTTCTTTTTCTATCTGTCTGTGTGTATGTCTTTCTTTGCACAGGGGGTATACGAGCCGGCACGTCAACGGCGGGCGACTAGTTGATGTTGTATCATCCGACCAGTAACAGTCTTGGGCCTGGGTAGGGTGCGATGTTGTCATCGTTGTGAATTCGGTGTCGATATTCGGCTTACGGCTTACGGCTTACGGCCTACTCACGAACGTAGGAGCGAGTAGTACGATGACACTGCCTGGGAATAAGTCTATATAAGACATCGATGAGTTGTCCACAAACTCGGGTTAACAGTAGATTCACACACACACAGCAACAGGCGACAAGCTACACAACACAGCCTTGATCCCATACCAAAGCCACGCATCACGACTTATCCACAGTGTCTCATTCTCATACATTTCTATCAACAAAACCCCCTCGGCCTGAACACCATCAAAACCACCAACACCGACACGATGCAGCTCAACGCCAAGAGTGTCCTCCTCGCCGTCGCAGCCGCTCTCGCCTCCACCGCCGCCGCCTCGCCGGCGTCCCCCCTCACCCCCCGCCAGGCCGCCGACGAGCCCAAGGCCGACTGCTGCTCCTGCGACCTGCAGAACCCGGGGCCCAACTACATCTGCCGCGTGCCGCCCGCCGGCGTCTGCGCCGTGCCGGCCATCGCGTGCCCGCACGACCCGGCCACGCAGGAGCAGTGCTGCTGCTGCGACATCTCCGTGCCGGCGATGCGGTGCAAGGCCGTGGCCAAGGGCAGCGGGTGCTTCTGCACCAAGGTCAAGTGCCCCTTCCAGTTCGACGAGTCGTTTCTGCCGTCTTTTGGGCCAGGAAAATAAAGGGGGGGGGGGGGGGGGTTATCCAAGTTTGCGGTCTGATTCAAAGGGGGTGTTTTGACGACTTGTTGTTGGGCTGTTGCTGTGGCTCGAGAGGCGTTTTTTTGACTTGCTCTCGAAGCCAGCTGAACACTTTTTACAAAAAGCCACACATTCATTCGAGGGCTAATATTTTCTTTTTCTTTCTTTTTTACTAGGAGAAACCTCTTGATCTTCTATTTTGCTCAATCGCAAGCAGCTCACCCGCGCGACGATCTTCCACTGTTTCCGGTGGACTGTGCGGATAACCTCCGTCATTATCTATGGCCGACGCGCCAATGTGAAAGTTCGAAGAGCGTGAGTCGTCATCGTCAGCCGGTGACAAGGCAGGATCCTCAAGAGCCGGTGCTGGCTGCCCCGTCTTGTTGTCGATGCCCGGGATAATCAAGACACGGCCGAATGTGCCGCGGTACCTCTCTTCGTTTCGCTTACGGACATCTTTCCTTCTAAATCCGGCTCAGCAGTATTGGCATTTGGAAGGCCGACGGCTGTCACTACCGTGTCCTAGTGGTTGTAAGCATCACAAACACCACAGAATAGCTCTCGAATGGGTTGACGCTTACGCGAGCGTTTGTGCCGCGTCATGGTCTCCCGATGAGAATTAGCATCAATTTGGTCACTCAAATTGGACAACCTACGTTTCTGGCGAAGGTCTGAGAGCACTCGGTGCAGGTAAAAGAGCCGGGAACTCATCGTAGATCATGGATATTCTGTGTTTGTTCTAACGTTGATTAGCAGCGTCGAGTGAGTGAGAAGCATGACTAAAGTTGCTGTCGGGTCCGTGCATATGCATGCTTATCCATCCCGATTGCTGCATATACCACGAACAGACTATCAGGTTGCACAATGCTTCCCGTTTCTATTTAAGGTATACCGTGACTTCAAAGACTCGATCCAAGCTGTCTATCAAAACTAAGACTTAACAGAATAGACCATAAGATGTCGCCTGGTTGGCACAATTACGGTGGAGTTTGTAAGTTTCAGAAGAGCTACTGGAGTTGGTTGACAAGTAGAGGCTTTGAAGTGGGGGGCCTTTCTAGGAAATGCCACGTGACTAAGGGAAGTAAGTGTCACTACAAACCATGTCTCGCCTCCAAACGTAACAGAACACCATAGTTGTATTTGCCTAAGATTATTAGATATTGAGCCTGTCTTAAAACAAGGACGTGAGCTGTTTCAGAGTAACTAGTTCAGTCATGTCTCCCGCGGCAAGGTCCTGACCCAAACAGCTAATCAACAAGTCTAGACTAACACAACAGTCATTTACTGTTAGAGTCACTCTGGAACAGACGGCAACTCAACTAGAGAGAAGTTTTCCAGGCATTCATATTTATAGACTCTCCAATACGCTTGTTATAGCTTCAGGCATTTGCTCTGTAGACCTATTAATGTCTGGCAGCCGCCACGACCTTTGCTGCGCCGCGGACAGACTTCACATATGCTTATACTCGACTTTCTGTCAGGGAACTCAGGTGGTGTGCTAAGCCCCTTACACAAGGCTGGGACCGTTGACGTTTATTTCTTCTTTTCCTTTGGCGAAATACAGCACTGGTCATTTTAGCTTTATTCGGGCTACTTCCCGAAGGCACCGCACCGAAATGCCACGGTTGGGAGCAGATTGGCCTCGGATATCTCGACAGCGGTACGTGGTCGTTTCGGAGCAAAAGAGCAAGTCCGATGAGCTGAGATGCTGTCAGCGATCACTGGGGGCTTTAAAAAAGTCCAAGTCGACGCCTCTCACCTCGAAAATGAGTCTTTGACGAATTTTGGAGTTGAGTAGGTGTGTTATGGTCAATATGGTGCGTCAGGGTTGAGTGGAGTCTGTCACTCGACGGGCTCTCTGGTGTACTGATAGATTTGGGAGCGGATACGGCTCTTTGACAAACATTTTGTCGAGTCTGCCACCGAGGGAGCGTTGGGGTCTCGGGATGAAGAGAAGTCACCATCCAAGGCCTGGACGCCTGGTGTCACTGTCTAGCATCAGGAGTGCGGTTTTCCAATTTCCACAGGTTTGCAGCCGACGATGCCCGCTTTCGTGTACGCATATCCACTTGCGACAACGGCGAGACGATCTCTTTCTTTTTCGTATACTGCCCGCGTGGAGTTAATGGTATAAATATCTTTCCGACGCAAGATTAATGCTAATTAATATCTGCGCCTGACCCTATGCACTCCTTACCTCGCCTCCAGACGTTCTGAGCCTATGAAAGCAGTCGAACCCGTGGAATCAAGTCCACAAGTTTCGACCACATCTCCAAACCAACGCAAAGAACGTCTTGTGGCGTCGTCCGTTCGTCCGTCCGTCCGTCCGTTCAGGAGCTGTCCCGGGTCCGCATGTCACCGCTCCAATGCTTCAACGGCCCCACACCCACCAGGCCCCACCAGCTCCGGCGATCAAACGGTCGCTCATCCAGATGCCGGGAACACGTTGACACGTTACCACGCACCAGCACCAGCACCCCCCCCCACCCCTTCCAATGCCCGCCCGCCGTTTCAGGAGTCTCGGCTTGCCCAGGCGGGCCAGGCCCAAGTGTGCACCAATCAGATAACTGGCCCGTCCCGTGAGCCCCCGTCAGGGGCAC
>PJEX01000292.1:0-18609 GCA_005350895.1 Colletotrichum tanaceti
GGGGGTAAGGGAGGTTTTCCCTTCCTGCATTAAGCGGCCCTTCAAGGATCTGAGCAGCGGATGGCGAGGGATGTTAGGAAGGTAGGGGGCGCCAGCGACCTCGTCTTCTTACGAGCAGCTGGAGACGGTAGGTAGCAAGACGATCTCGGGAGAAATCGTAGGGGGGGGATGGACCAGACGGGTCACTGTATTCAGAAGCCAGTAGCGGATAATGACGCGAATCGAACAACGCAAACCCACCACTCTGGACTTGTCACCACGGGCAGTTTGGCAGAGAGAGGACATTATGTTGCCTCCTGTCCATCCAAGTTCATATCTTTTCGCTTTTACACTAACTTCCGTCCCGTGACGTGTTTGGAGACGTACGCTGAGCTCCGAAGCACACACACCGTTCAAGCTTCAGATTCGACTTGGACGAGGGTTCGACTTGGACGAGGTTCGACACAAACCGGGCGTGATCCTGCGCGAGATTTGACTACTTCCCATGGCGGCATGACGACTGCGACGCGACTTTCGACAGATGCGTTGCCTTCTGTTGGGTTCACAGCCAGCCATGTCACGAGAGTCGTGAGAACAGTCCCAGATCGATCCGACCCAGTACGAATGGACCGCGTTCTTCGTTGTCAACTCTACGTTGCTGGCCGAGGAAGAACCGCAATGCTGCGATGTTTGTGAACACATCTTTGATATGTATGAAACTTGCCTGGATGACTGCATCGTACTGTGGTAGGAGGCAAAAGTTTTACTCTCCCCCCTTAACAGGTACTGAGAGGCAAAGTCAATGCTGCCGCCATACAGGTACAGGTACGATTTCTGGTCAGATAATAGATCAACATCTCACAGTAGATACTTTCAACAGCCAAATAGCATTTTCTTCATTTTCTTTCACGGATACTGCTAGAGGATCGGGCCAGCGTATAGGCCAATTGACCTGAGCCAGGAGGGGTTATGTAAACCTACCACATATCACATACAGTACCTTAGTATAGGTACGTAGCACGACCATTAAGCCTCCTCGGCCAAGGCATTGTGCGGCAAGATTAGATGCCCAGCAAATTCCTTTTCTCTCTCTCGGCACCCCCTCTGCTTCCAGGTGGGTTGTCAGGAAAGGAAGCTGGTAGATAGATGTCTGGCTGGCCGGCTGCATAGACTCGACGTTGAAAGTAGTGGGCGAAAAGCAAGCTACCGCAACCATAAATGGAAGGTCATGGATGGAAGGTCGCTATCGCGCGTGGAACAACAGTCCGCCAATCAGACGGAGCATGCTCGGAGCTGCTGGGAAACGAACCAGGGTCAAATCTTCATGCATTAATTAACAACCCGATTCACTGCACCCGGGTTGCAGGCAACCAAACCGGCTGCCATTCCTCAAGGCAGCGTGTCTTGAGTCTCTCTTCTGTGCTTGCGACTCAGATTGCATGCGCCGTTAGGTACTCGAAGGAATGAATATGCACACAGGCGAGTGGGGTGGACGACGGTGACGACGGGCGCATGCGGGCTCCAACTTGACACGACGAAAGGGAGCGCGTGTACGGTAAAGAGGGTTGAGAACAGCGGCCTCAACAGTAAAGAGAAAAGAAGCGGACGAAGAAAGCCGTCTACTCCGTAATTAGATAGGTAGGTACCTAGGGGTGCCGAGCCCGCCACAGCCTACAGGGCCTGAAGGCGCGCACTTCGTACTCGCCAGCCGCCCCGCACGCAGAAAGTTAGAATGGCAAGCGGCAATCGCTCAGTGGCTGGTTCCGGGCGTCGCAGCCCACCGCGTGCGGATACGTACCTACCTACCTACCTATCATTAACCGTAACCCGTGGGCGGCACCCTTTTAGGCTTTCCTCCTTGGGGCCCCTTCAGCAGGGCGGACGGGCGGCATCTCAAGTTCCTCCTCAGTTACCACTCTGGCACTCACCACCTCAGTGAGACTGCTGGAAGGCCGGTACTTCGGCCCTTGAGGAGTACATCGGCGGGGGCGGGCAGCCACGGCAAAGATCCATGTACCTAGCAGAGGTGCAGGTACATCCTAGCGACCTACCTACCCGTTCTGGGTGTTCTGTCTAGCTAAAAGGTGGAGACATCGGGGGGACGACCTCTGAGCATCAGTAATAGGTCCTGTACGGATACAATGTACGGAGTACTCTGTACGTGTACAGTCCGCTGTCCATCATGGGAGGCTCGAAAGGACACATTGTACCAAATCTGAGGTCATCCAGGCAATCCAGGCCAGCTTGCCCTCCTTTCTCCATCCTCGCTCGGTCTCGTTTTTTCCCCCTCCCCCTTCGACACTACAAAGTCGTAAACCCCTTCTTTATATTTTATTTTACCCCCCTTTCGAAAACATCAACCCCCCCGAAAGCTCACGGCTTGCTTGCCCTTCCCAAAAGCACCCTCACTGCAAGAGCGAGCGAAAACGCCGACCAACGGGCCACTTCGCCATATCTCTCCTTTTCTATTTTTTCCCCTTCCGTCGCAAACTTCACTACTTACCTACCTTCACCGAATCGTCAAGGTCAAGGCCAGCTAGCACTCGGATCTCTCAGCTTTCCAATTCACCACCCTCTTTAGTTTTCTCCCCACGGTTTTGGACAAGACCCCTTGTCTTCTCTCCGTCGAACAATCCCGTCAAACCCGGCGACGACTTTTTTTCCTCTCCGAAAAAAACAAAACAGACAACACCGCTACTACCGCCAGAGCGAACAGCCGGTCTGTCTGTACCTTGTGCAACAGCCACGTCAACCGATCTACCTAGCTACCTTTACGACCCACCCCCGTCGATCCTTCTCTCCTTTCCGCGATGGCTCAGCAAAGGGGCCCTTCCTACGGCCTGGGCGCCGGCGGTCCCCCGTCCTTCGGCGGCTCGAGTGCGGACAACTCCGAGTCCAGCCCTCTGGACATGATCCGTCAACAGACGAGCAAGATTGAGGACCTCTTGGACTCCGTGAGCGAGCCAGTCAAGCCGTGAGTTGGACCCTCCTACACTCTAGAGCTCCTTGCTGGAGAGCTGCGCCATAACCTCGTGATTGCGTGCGTGGACCGCGTGTGCTGATGGACGCTCTCTCTCTCTCTCTCGCCAGGTATCTGCCCACCATTGGCCGCTTCCTTATCGTCGTCACCTTCCTCGAGGATGCCCTCAGAATCGTCACCCAATGGAGCGACCAGCTCCTCTACCTCCACGACTACCGCCACAGTACGTTTGGGAGCATACAGCCCGCCGACGTGGTGGTCGAGTGTTAAGTTAACCCTCTGCAGTTCCCGGCGGTGTCACGCACGTTTTCCTCATCGTCAACGTCCTCGCCATGATCGCCTGCTCCACGCTCGTCATCATCCGCAAGTACTCCGACTACGCCGTTGCCGGCCTCATGGCCGTCGTCACCACACAGGCTCTGGGGTACGGCTTGATCTTCGACCTGAACTTCTTCTTGCGCAACCTGTCCGTCATTGGCGGTCTCTTGATG
Source organism: Colletotrichum tanaceti (assembly GCA_005350895.1). NCBI lineage: Eukaryota > Fungi > Ascomycota > Sordariomycetes > Glomerellales > Glomerellaceae > Colletotrichum > Colletotrichum tanaceti. Next base: position 3,451 of record PJEX01000292.1, read on the forward strand.
GTGCTCTCCGACTCATGGGTCCGCAAGACCAAGGCATTCGCCGGCCTGCCCCAGCTTGACGAGAAGGACCGCAAGATGTACTTCCAGCTTGCCGGTCGCGTCCTGCTCATCTTCCTGTTTGTCGGCTTCGTCTTCAGCGGCACGTGGTCCGTCTGGCGCATCATCACCTCCATCATCGGCTTCGTCGCCTGCGTCATGGTCGTCGTCGGTTTCAAGGCCAAGTTCAGCGCCACCCTGCTCGTCCTCATCCTTAGCGTCTTCAACATTCTCGTCAACAACTTCTGGACCGTAAGTCTCCGTGCCGTTGATAGCCGATTCGCATTGCGTAATCGCTAACAAATTTCCGCAGCTCCACGAGCACCACCCCCACAAGGACTTCGCCAAGTACGATTTCTTCCAGATCCTCTCCATCGTCGGCGGTCTCCTCCTGCTCGTCAACGCCGGCCCCGGCCAGTTTTCCATCGACGAGAAGAAGAAGGTCTACTAATCACCGGAAGAACGAAAACAGCCAGAGGCCCGGCTTCGGAAAGGGCAGGAGCACCTTGGAGAGAGAGGAGACAGAGAGAGACAGAGAGAGAGAGAGGAAGAGCGAGGAAGAGAGAGGAGAAGAAGACCAACAATGTTATAGGGTCAGTTTCTTGGCATTACAAACGGCATTCAAAAAAAGGTTGCGAACTTTGTCTCGCTCTGCGGTTTGCGTCTGGGTGGGGTTACGAGAGTCACATTGAAGCATATATGATAAGCAGACGCAGAAGGGGGGTTCTAGAGTAGGAACGGGCAAGTTCAAGCTAAACGTTAGGAATGGAGAAAGATATATTCAAGTTCACACACAAGATTTCTGTACCTTTTTGAGCGCCGTTATCCGGTGTAGGCGCCTTAACGAGCGTGTGTGTGTGGTTGTCGAGGGAAGAGAAGGCTGTGGACCCCTAGGCGGTGTTCGCCAAGCTGCGGCACTAAGGCGAAGGTGGTTTGGGACTGGTCCTCCTTCTCGGCGACCTGCATCTCAGGTGGTTCTTCCCGGCACCTGTGAGGGGGGAAGAAGCGTGGCTGTTGATGGAGCCGCTCGTCATTGGCGGGATCTATGTGGATCGTACGGATACCAGTACAGGCCCGTCGAAGGCGGCATCGACTCTCCCCCCCCGTCCACAAGACCCCCCCTCTTTTCGGTCTCGTTGCTCCCGACCCGTCTTTGCATCCCGTGATATTGCCTTGGGAGGGGACGGCCCTCGCCCGCTTCTTTGTGTCGACGACGAGGTTTGGATGGGGCTCTCGTACGGGAGAGATGGATGCTCGTCTGGGCAAACCGTTGCATCGGACTCTGCGTCTAAGTACGCCTCCCCCTCCTCCTTAGACACTGGTGGACCCCACCTGTCCGTCGGTCGACGACACGCAGGAAAACCATGCCCGGACACGTCCGACACGGGAGAGAGGAGGGAGGAGGGAGGAGGGAAGAGGGAAGAGGGAAGAGAGTCCTTATCAGGCTTCCACAACCCGTGTTTCCTTCTCCCAAAGTACCTAAGCAACGGGCATCATTCCCTAACCCGGCCCGGACACGGCATCCCTTTCCCCCGCCTCCGCCTCCGCCTCCGCTGTCTGTATCGGAAAACCTCGGGTCTCACAACACTCGCCCAGGCATCCCCCGGTGATCGACTGCCCGGATCCGCCTGGCGTCAGACACCTCCCTCGGACACCACCCCGACCGAAGGAGCCCGCCTCTACCTCACACACACACACACACACACATACACACACATACACATAAAACAGGGCCTTTCCCCTGGCTTGCCCTACCTGACCAGACATCCTCACGCTCCCTCGCCGGCCCCGGCCGGACGACGTCTAGCTAGGGAGCATCGGGACGGACGAAGAAGACCGTCTTGGGCTTTTGGCACGCACAACGGAGCGGTATAATATGTGAACATCTATATACCAGGACATGCATGGGCTTATAATCGCCCGTTTCCGAGACGAGGCGTCTGACGGAACAACGGACAGCAAGACCGACACCTCGGCGACGTCGTGTAGTATAGGCAGAACATAAGGCATTACAACACATCCTGAGAAAACATGCTAATTTGCAACCATGGCATCCTGGGCGATCGAGTTTGGCAACATGTAGTCAATCATCATCAGACAACAACAAACACTCCAGGGGCTAGCCTACCTTGCATATCAACGCATTCAGGTTAGCCGTTCTGAGAAGAAGGGGCCTGGGCCCGGCAGCAGGGGAATACGAGGACGAGGCCTCGGTTGTCGTGCATTCTCTGAAGATAGTGACTTGCAGTGAAGAGTGTCGAAGGAAGGTAATCCACAAGCAAAGGTGATACGCCCCCTCCTTTCCCAAATTCAGCAAAAAGGAAAAAAAAACATCAATGATATAAAAACAACACCGCCGGGACAAAAGATAGCATCGGGGTCCACGGACGGCTCAACCCGGGTTTCCTATTCCCTAACTGCCCCCTTCCATCGCGCAAGATTCACATCAGGTCATGATACTCTCCAGGAGAGGCTGAGTGAGTTTTCGGGCGTTTTCAAGCCAAAGCATGCGAGCGAAAGATGCTGCGCATGTCTCTGCACCGTGAGGATCCCAACCAGAACAAAAGCTTGATGTTTGGGCGGGCCATGGGGGTTTTCGCGACCCCCTAGCGTATCAAGCGCAAGTCTGGGCCTGGAGCGAGTTGGGTCGCACTCCGTCGGCGAATCGTACACCGGCTCCGCGTGCGTGCCCGGTGATGGTCGGCTTGCTCTTTCTTAGGATCGTCTTCTGATCCGGAGAAGCGCTCGAATTACGTGAAGACATAGACGGGCCTGCAGACGAGGAGGATGTCTGGAGGCGTGCCGCAGACCCGTCGGATTGTCAATCGATACCGTGCTGTTTCTTGAGCTGCGCTAAACTGGCCCGGCGGGCCTCGAGGTCCTCTTTTGACTTGAGCATTTTCTCTGGCTGGTGGTAGAGAACTGGGGAAAGGTTAACAATGATGGGGCGATGGAGGAGGATCGGCACCGGCGTACCGATGAGGTATCGGTTCTGGAAGTTGAAACCGTTGAGCTTGTCGCAAGCTTGCTTCGCATCCATTACGTCTTCATAGACAACGAATGCGGTACCCTTGGTGCCGCTAGCAATGCCCTGGCGGACCTGTCTGTAGTAGAGGTTAGTCACTGATGTCAAAAGGCCGATCGAGCGATCATTGACCGGGGATGATGGCATGGGCGTACCGGATAGGGCCGAATTTTCCGAACAGGTCGAACAACTCCTCTGGAGTTACGTTGTAGCTATCATCGTGTCAGTCGTTGATGCAGAAGGTCGCGTGATCGATATCGAGCGAGTGTGGTGGAGGCTTACCTCAAGTTCTTCACGAACAGAGCTCTGTGATGCAACCAGTCAGTCATGCATATTCCATCATAATCATCAAGCAGTGCAACGGAGGTGGTAGCAATCGGGGCTCGGAGTAGGATCGAGGTCGGCAGAGCCGGACATGAACGGCATGGCCCGCGGGGTGACGTTGGCCGGCTCCGGGTGTCGTGTGCGTGTGTGCGTGTGCAAGGCAGGATGCAGAGATATACACAGGCAGATTTGCCATTGAACCCTTGAGGCTTCGGACTCACCGGTTGACTTCTGGGGCTAGTTTACCGCCGCGACTACTCATCTCTCGATGCTCGATTGACGCTGAGAGTGTCCGATTCGGGTTGGTGAACGCTCGTAGGAAATCACAAGGACGCGCTGGATTTGATGGGGAGGGGGGGGGGAGTTGGGATAGGATCTGGAAGTTCTAGGAAGGGCGAAAATGGGGAGTAGGCAGTAAATGAGGCGACGGGTTGGCTGGAGGCAAGGATTGGGCGAAGGCTCCCACGTGACCCGGTTGGGCCCACAGGCCGTCACGCGGTGGACCACTCATCATGCGTCAAGAACAGGCAAAAGGCAGGCAAGGCAGGCAAGGCAGTTGCGCGGAGCTGGGCTAGGACAGTACGTACCGGCTTCGGCTTTCCGCAGACGTGGCACGCTCGCAGCTCCCAAAATTGCATTGCACCCGCAGCACCGAAGAACCTACCTATCTCGGTCTCCGCCCACTAAAACATCACATTCAACGCTTGCCGGATAGACTTTGGCTGGCTACTGTCACTGCCACACTCGGGCCTGCCTTAGCCCAAGCAAGTTAAGATGACCCCGACATTGTTTACTGGGCGGCGGGGGGACAGCCAGCAGAAACCTGGGCGTCCCGAAAGGGAAGGAATGCCATGGTTTCGCCCGCAACTCGCCGGCGCCGGACGGGCTGGTTCTGTCATTCGCGGAGAGATAGGTATCCATAGTGTGCATCTGTATTCTGTACTAATACGTGGTTAAGTACTCCGCGTGTGATTGATGCCTTGGCGACCGACCTCGACTGGACTTGCCATATCCAGGTACCACACCACTGCATTCCGTGACTTCCATATGGCCGATATGGCCGCATGGGTTTAATATCACGCCCGTTGTTTCTATTGCCAACTATCCGTATGTATCTACCCTGTCAGGTCGCGTGTGTAGATGTTGCTGTACGCTTTGTCCCTAACTACCAGAGGCAAGGAAAGCAGCCGGTAGTAAGATTGACGCCTGGAATACGGATAGAGATTTGCTCTATTCCTAACTACTTAGACATATACATGCCCATAGCAACAAGAGCCCAGCTTTCTGCATTATCAGCCGCCCGTCTTACCCCAACATCAATATCCTCCTGGGTTGGAAAACTCCATCCGTACAACCTTTACCTTCTTTTCGGTATACCCGAAATGAAGGGTATTAGCAGGTATTTTATCAGGGGGTCCTCGTTGCTTCTCCCTCAAAACAGATGCAAACTCACATACACGGTACACGGTGTCGTCGTTGCTGGACAGAGTGGAATCGGCCACGGCCACGGCCACGGCAGTGTGAGCGTTGGGCTGCCCGAGCACGCCATAAACCTGTTGTCATCAATGCGGCATCCGTCTTGGAACAACGCTCGAGCAAGCTCTCATGCAGTGGTTCCTGAGGGTTGGCCTGCCCTGGTGCCTGCTCGCCCGCTGTTATTGCCTGTCCAGTGATGCTGATTGTTGAGAAACTTAGGACCAGGGAAGTGGGCCTCCGGACAAGTCACGAGATAGGGTCTCAGATTTGCGTAACTCGATCAATTGCGATAGCAGTGTGTACGGATACAGAGCACCAACTAGGAGTGCTAGGTAGGCTACCTATCTCCCCCTCCCTCCTTCACTCTCCTCTCTACCCATCGCATAAGGTAACCTGGGGAAATGGGCGGGCTGAGGCACCCGCACCCCCGAACAGCAGATGCTGATAGCCAGATGATGATATCATCTTAAGGCAGGTACCTAGGTTCTTTACTAGGTAGGTGTCTTGGCTGCTAGCACAGTTCGACGACGACAGCCTATTGCAGAGCATCTTCCATTCAGCTGAGCCAACCAACTAGGTAGGCTTCAATACTCCGTAGTTGTGGTTCATCTGCAGCAGTGACAGGGCCAAGGTCTCTCCTATAACTATCCGTACTTACCTACCCATAATCCTTCCTCGTCATGTTGATCGACAATAAACAACCGCCGCTGGTACCAACGCACGCGAGCTCGTCAGCCACAAGGTCATGGCTCCAGACAAGTGTCCGCCGTTTAGGCTCTTCCGGCTCTTTCAACAGCTACCTTACCTACCCGTATGTTTCATTTCAGGTCTTGAATCAGGGGCGGCTCTCTGTTTCTCGACCAAAGGCGGCCTGACAAGCTCACCGCCCCTCAGGGCTGTGTGTGGCTGACTTTGGTATTACCTGGTACCTAGGTAGGTAGGTAAGGTGTACCTAGGTACTGGAAGGAAAGGGGAGAAAGCCAGCCGTACCTGACGAGCCGGCCTAGGGGACCCGCATGAGGCTAAAGACACCACACCTCCAGCATGGGTTTTCTCTGTTGTGCCGAGTAGACAACGGAAAACGTCTCTCCTGAAAACAGGACCTGACGACATCCGGCCTCACCAGCCCAGCAGCGCCGTTGTCATTGCTAAAGAGTTTCTTCCCCGTACCCATCCATCCCCATCACACCACTCTCTTTCTCTCTCTCTCTGCCCCCTCCAGCGTGGTTCGTCCCCTCCCTGCGGGGTGTCGTACCTAATGTCTCTTTGACGCCGGAACTGAATGTCATTGACCGCCCACAACGCACAATGGCGCGCTTTCAACGCCGGCCGGCCTCGTAGCCAACTGAAGAACAGAGCAACCTCCGGGTGCTTCTCACTGACCCAATTCACTGCCCTGGGCTTCAGAACCCATCTCCGAAACATTTCACTTCCTTCCCGAATTAATACTTTTTAGCCCCCTTGCGCCGTCGGGAAAAACTTCACTCCTGCTCATTCCACCCACTCACTCCCGTCACCGAAGTCGCTGCTTAGTCCATCACCCAATCCTCCGCCGATTCATCAACCATTTCATCATACCTCCCGCATCCCACGATAACACACACACGGCGATATTTCCAGTACTCGCCCGCCCACCCCCCTCCGCCCGTCAGTCCACTCACATCAACGGCAATGGCACTAGCAAGTAACATCTTTGTCGGATTCGACGTTTCCGACAAGGATAAGCCGTTCATGCTCGACGTCCTCCTCGCCCCCGGCACCCCTTGGGATGAGAAGCTGGCCATCTACGACCTCGGTCTTTTCAGCGGATACGAGGACTGGAACCTGATGCTGGAGAGTGCTGCCTCAATCAAGGAGGCGGACCTGGCTCGCTCGCCGCTGGATGCGCGAGATATTCTAGCCTACATCCCCCGAGTCAAAGAAGCCACGCTAGCAGCCGAGAAGCTGCGCCAGGGTTGGGCGGCGACTGACCAGGCCATCAAGAACTTGGCCTCCCTGCTGCGGGTTCATCGATCAGGCCTCGCCGCCGTGCCCCGACCTCGATCTCAATCTCAATTGCAATCTCGATTTCGACCCGCCGCCATCAAACGGGAGCGAGTTATCAAGCGAGAGGCGGCTGCCGTTGCCCCCAAGCGCGGACGGGAGGTTGCCGAGGACGGGGACGAAGCAGAATCTAGGCAGCGAGCCAAACGAGCTACCAAGTCATCTACGTCTCACTATTTCGCACCGTCAACAAACGAACATTTGCCACGCACTGGCACCAGCACCAGCACCAGTACCGGCACCAGTACCGGCACCAGCACCGGCCAGCAACCAGCAACTCCGTCGCCCGCTGATATGGCCCAGACTGGCGGCACCTCGGCTCTCATATGCCATGGTATCGCTACGCCTAATCCCACGCCACGCAAGCGGTCTCAAGAGACTGAGGTCTCGAAAGAGGGCACCGCCACCGCCGTCACCACCACCACCACCACCACCACCACCACCACAAGAGACCCGCTCCAGGCGATAATCGAGGCCCAAAATGCCGGTGTGGCGGCTAGCGGAACCAGTGACGACAACTCCGGCACTTTAAAAGTCGGTGGCCCGCAGACAGCCGGGGGTCTTCGGGCAGAAACGCCATCCTGGCCATCCCCGCGCAGCAGTCTGTCCCCGACGAACTCATCCGAATTATTGTCCCCCGAAGAATTGGCACGGGTCAAGTCCGAGACCTAGCTCCCCCGAAGCCTTCGCCAAGGCGGAAGACGGCCGTGAGATCGCCCTTCTTCCGCCAGCCGCCGCAGACGAAACCGTCTCCCAAGCCGAAACGCGTCGGTGGTCTTGTGTCGACGATCCCCTTCCCGCCGCTATCGGCGCCGCACTTTGGTCTGGTTCAGGAAGAGTTTGCTCACGAACCCTTTTGGCTGCTTGTGGTCGTGACTTTCCTCGTCAAGACGGCCGGTACGCTAGCCATCCCTACGTTCTACAAGGTCAAGGAACGGTTTTCGACACCAGCCGCTCTGGCTGATCCAGAGGCGACCGTCACGGTCATGGGCATGACCCACCACCTGGGTCTCTCCGTCGTGCGAACGGCGGCGATACAGCGATACGCCCGTACTTGGCTCGTGCAGCCACCGACAGCAGGCATTGTTTATCCAGTAAAAAATTACGACAAGAGAGATGTCGAAGCGCACACGTTGCGGCCGCCTAGCGGTGCTGAATCTCCTAGTTCTATTATCGCCGAACCTGCCACAGAAGCTGACGAGGCGTGGGAGATGGGCCACTTCACCCAGGGCAAATACGCCCTCGACAGCTGGCGCATCTTCTGCCGAGACGAGCTCCTGGGACGGGCCGACGACTGGAATGGCAAAGGCGCCGCCCCCAACTTCCAACCCGAGTGGATGAGAGTGCGACCGGACGACAAGGAGCTCCGGGCGTGTCTACGGTGGATGTGGATGCGCGAGGGCTGGGAGTGGAATCCCGCGACGGGCGAGAGGACTGTCCTCCGGGACGAGATGCGGAGGGCTGTGAATGAAGGGCGGGTGGACTACGACGACACGGGCGGGTTGGTGATTCTCGACGAGCCGCGGTCAGGCTAGAGTATCGGGTCACGCGCATCGGTTTTATACCTATCCATGATTGGTCTCGGCCGAGGCTGGATATGAAGTTTGGTTTTGATACCCGCCACCACACCCACCACGCAAGGGGGTGCACGCTACGCACTCTCAGACTCAGAACATAGACACATGACAGCATCGATAGACGACGGGCTTCTCGGTGATGGATAGTTGAGCAGCACATATGGACGCAGAAGCATTCAAACGAGAACGAGTCTCAGCATGGACGGTGATGACATGATTCAGACGTGTGACCATGCCCGAAATGTCCGTTTCCCACCTTCACATGGAAAAGTTCCCAATCCATGGACATTTATTGGGTACAAGTACAGAGTACCCGGCCGACGCTGAGTCGGCAGCCCCGTTTCCTCGCGTCACTCGAGTCACTCGAGTCAATCGAGTCACTGCCAATTTGTGATGCTTGCATCTCAACCACAACCCCCCTCGGCGGCGGGCGGGCGGGCGCCCCTCTCTCTCACACCTCGTGGCCACGGCATTTGCACCACGCCCGGATCGTCGTTCCCCGTGAAGTCAAAAAAGTCTTGTCTCACAACACCGCCCCCCCCCCCCTTTTGAAGACATTTCACAAGCAGCACCCAGGTGGTCTCCAGTGCAGGTCTTGCCCCCCATAGGTAACGAATAAGTCGAGGCTACACGGCCATTCCATGCCGCCCACCATTGTGCTGCTACCACACACACGGGGGCGACGCCATGCGCGGATCAACGGGCACACCACGTTCTCCCTCTCTGTCTCTCTCTCTTTCTGTCTTTCTCTGTCTCTCTCTCTCTCTCTCTCTCTTCGCTGCACCCGCCCGCCTACTGAATGCTCTGACGCCATTCGTGCTTTCCGTCCCGGGATGCTGTTGTCTACCTATGTGACGAGAGTCAGTCAGTCAGTCAATCAATCAGAGTTGGTGCTCGGTTTGACATGTCGTCTGGAAAAGGCAGGCCACTGTACATATCCCCTGCCGTGCATGCATGCCCCGCAGTGTTCGTGGCGCCATTGTATCCCCTCCACAGTCTACTGCTACTGCCGTGGTATTGTACCTACCTACCTACTGTATCCGTATTGGCTAGCGCTGTGACCCCGCCCTGGAACATCCCGTCCCCCATCACGCAGAGCGCGACTGAGTGCTCGGATTTCGATTCGGGGCATCTCCTATCCGTACTAGGTAGGTATCTAAGGTACCTACGTAGTAGGTAGGTAAGTAGGTACGTAATAAGGGCCTCCACAGCGACTGCTCAGCGTCCCCGCCTCCTCTCCCCCCCCCTTCGCGCGTGCGGCTTTCAGAAGGATCGCGTGCTTTCAAGACAAACACCACAACCTTCCCCACGGCAACCAACCTCACACCATTACTTATTCCACTCGGAGACGCGACTTCACGATGGGGTCACAGGTTGACTCGCAAGACGAGTTCACGGTGCTCGTCACCGGCTTCGGCGTACGTTTTCCGGATCCCCCTCACTCTCTCCGTCCCCCCCCACCTACCGCCGTCCTCCCCTCCCCCCCGACCTGCCCCTCCTATGGAACCCCGCCATGTACCGACGTGCCCGTCGTGCCCGTCGTGCCCATCGTGACCGACGGACGTCGCGGGCCGCGGGTTCAAGTCCATGAACCCTCTCAATGTCATGATGGGAATCCTCGAACGGTGGCTGACCAGGTCGCTCGCTTCTCTATCTAGCCCTTCAAAGCCCAGTACCCCGTCAACCCCTCCTGGGAGATCGCCCGCTCCCTGCCGACCTACCTCCCGCCCCTCCGCGCCAAGAACCCGAAAGACCACCACCGCCCTTCGACCTCGTCCCCGTCGCCCGTACGGATCCTCGTCCACCCGGAAGCCATCCGCGTCAACTACCAGACCGTCCGCGCCCTCGTCCCGCAGCTCTGGGACCCGGCGACGCACCCGCGCATCGACGCCGCCGTGCACATCGGCATGGCCGGCCCGCGCCTGTTCTACTCGGTTGAGCGCCGCGGCCACCGCGACGGCTACGCGTTCCCGGACGTCGACGGGAACCGGCTCGGCGACGAGGAGCGCCGCCGGGAGGAGGGCGAGGGCTGGGTGTGGCATGGCATGCCGCCCGAGATCGAGACGGGGCTGGATCTGGAGGAGGTGTTGAGGCGGTGGAGAGGGCACAGTCCTGTGAGTCGCTATACCCCCTCCCCCCCCGCCCGGTCCTTGTGTGATTTGTGCATGTCGCAACTTTTCGATGTGAATATGGACGTGGCCGTGACCGTGACTTTTGCTGACGTCGTGGAAACCAAACCCACAGGAGGGCTCCGACCTGCGGATATCGGAAGACGCGGGCCACTACCTGTGCGACTTCATCTACTTCTCCAGCCTGTCGCACCTCTGGAAGGCGCAGAAGCACCGCCGGGTGACGTTCCTGCACGTCCCCTCGGACGCGTCGGAGGAGTCCGTCGCCCGCGGCACCGAGCTGACCTTGCAGCTGATCCGGTCCATCGCCGAGAGCGAGCTTCGCCGGAGGGGCGAGGCGGCGGCGGCGGTCCGCGGGGACGAGGTCGTGGCCGCGGACGACAGGATTGCGGTCGAGCTGCGGGTCTGAATGTGGAATTAGGGGGGGGGGGGTTGGATCTGACTGATTCCAGGACCATGAAGAAAGACAAGATGATAAAGAGGGGGAACAAGAGGCTATATATGTCTGAGTATCTGGCGGCTTTTGTTGGTGCAAGAGTGGGTGGGGGCGGGAAGGACATCTATCTGGATAGTACATTGCATTGCGGATAGCACGGAGTTTTTTCTATATTGTAAGTGTTTTACGTTGGTGCGGGTCGGGTAGCTCATGATCCGAGGGATAACGAATGGCATCGGGTGGAAGGCATGCGTCTGCTGGGTGTTGAATCTGCCAAAATAAGTCGTCATATTCATGGACTTGAGTACAATTCGTTCATCATGCCTTGTTAAGCTGCATTACAACCATCCTCCTCCTGACATCTTTTCGGCCCGAGACACGAGGCACGGCTGGCCCCAGCCGGCAAGATCAGCCAGAGACCCCGTTTATGTCCGCATTCCGCCAATAGGAATGGTCTGATCCCACTTTAAACATCTATAAGTGCCCCAGAGAGCACAGAAAGCAACCAAAGCGGTCCCGTAGCTCAGCTGGTTAGAGCTTTATGCTTATATCACGTGATCTCACATACATATGCATCGTAAGGGTCGGGAGTTCGATCCTCCCCGGGATCATTCCTTTTGGCAGTGCGCCCCTTTTTCCTTTTCGTTTCCTCTTTCCTCTTCTTATTTCTGTTTTTAGCTTTCCTTTTCCCGGATGCATCAGGTATTTTACCGAGTCGCGATAGGATACCTGTACCACCACGACTGCGATGTAGCAGGGACAAAGGGTTGGTTGGTTTCCTACCTCTTTCAGTTGGTTGGTTGACTTTCTACCTCCCCGAGACTTCGGTTATCCTCTGTGGATGATGGCGGCCGAGTCTTTCTTTGCAAGCAACGGGTTGACACTAGGCTGTCACTTCAGGTTCGCAATGGGTGTTGTTGAGCCCGCAATTGACCCTGTTTTCGGGCTGTTCGCGCCATTCAACATGCTATCGGATTTCCAGGGAACGAATTCCGTGGATGCCTCTCCTTCCCGGGTAGCAAGGCCGGGTTTGGCCAACACCAGCTGGTCCTTTCGGTGCGACGGTGCGACTTGAATGTGTTCGGGATGAATAGTGCCGGGCGGTATGTTCTCGACGTTGGGACGATTCGCCAGCTCGTTGCTCCTGGTCTGGGAAAGGAGAAGCCGCCGCGACGGCTGCAACGGCCGACCGCAGGCGAACCGAACACCAGGTTGGCCAAAGACGGAGTCTGGAGAAACACACTGCCGATTGCCCTTTTGCTAGGGCCCGTTATTACATACGAGAGCGGGTTGGCTCTGCGCAGTCAAGAGCAGCGTTCAAGGCAACGAGGCTCTTCTACCCAGTCATTCACAAGACACAAACGTCGAGGATGCAATATTTAACAGGTGATTTTCAAAATGCTTACAGCTAGGCAAGGGCAACAACTACACAGCTGCTGCCTTTGAATCAACATCCCACATGCAAACCCAGCATCAAGAACCCATAAACGCCTTGCCCCTGGAGCCCAATTATATCGCGTCATTATGAATCCAGACACGCAACCGCCCACTTAATCCCGTCTACCGGCCCTACATCTCCTTGGACGGCCGGTAGTCGCTCTCCTGGCCGACGAAAGAGAACCGCGACGAATACCTCGGCAGCGGGGAGCTGCCCGGATCGCTGAACGTCGGTAGCTCGATTGGCACGGCGCCGGGGATGTTGAGGGGAGCGGGAGCCGACGTGGACCCTGACTGGTTGTCCGGAGCCTCGAAGACGGAACTCGGCGCTATCGAGGAGATGCGGGGGTCGCTGCGTCGCCGTCAGTCGGGTGCTGCGAGAGACAGGGGGAAGAGAGGGGAACGGACGGGGAAACGGGGGGAAGGGGGGTTACACAACGGCACGAGTGACTTACTAGTACGTGTGCATGCCGCCCAGCGGATGCGCGAAACCGGTCGGCTGGGGGCTGACCGAGGGCGAGAACTGGCCGACGGAGGTGGCGTCGCGGTACGGGGCGGCGGCGCTGATGGAGCTGTAGTGGCTGTTCCTCCAGTCCTGCGTCGCCGGGCTCTTGGGCTGCACCATGTAGTTGATCTCCGTGACGGGCCGCTGCGGGGGAAGCTGCGGAGGCAGCTGCGGCGGGGGCTGGGTCTGGTACAGGGTCGAGGCTCGTCGGTAGGCGCGGTTGAGCCCGCCGCGGCGGCCGCACCTGTAGACCAGGAGCCCGCCGAGCAGCAGGAAGGCGACGGCCCCGATAACGATGCCGGCGATCTGGCCGCCGTCCAGGGCGTGGTGGAAGTTGTTGATGACGGCGCCGTTATTGTCCGAGGACCCGGAGCCGTTGGTGGGCCTGGGCGCGTCCGATTCGACGGGGAACGGTTCGCCGGGGAGGATCTGCGTGGTCAACGGGAGCGCCGCCTCGAGCTGCTTCGCCAGCGTCTGGGTCGAGTTCTGGCCCTTGTTAGCCAGTGGCTTTATCGTCGTGGGCCTTTTCCTTTTCTCTTCTTTTCTCTTCTCTTCTCTAAAAACCGGGATATGAGCCGACTCACTTCGTTGACGACCCCGATCATCTTCTCCTTATAACACGACCCCGGGGCGCCGCAGTAGAAGAAGATGGGTTCCGTGTCGTTCACGACAACCCGATACCGCGGCATCTGCGGCGTGTTAGCTGAAAAAGCCAGACAAGCCAGACGCCGTCCGTTCGACTGACGTTATTAGTGATGGCCTTGACCGGCTGAGGGCCGCTGTAGAACCCCTCGCGGCCAATGTCCACATATTCGTACGGCGTACAGGGGAAGCCAAACTCGGCACGGATGACGGAGTGGGCGTCGGGATAGAAGATCCACTCGATGGTATCGCCGACCTTGGCCTCCGTTTTCGAAGGCGTGAACGAGTACCCAGACTACGCGAGGTAAGCTTCCCGTCGAACACACCGACGACACAACAAACTCACAACACCGACGGCAATGGTGTGGGTCTCCGCCGCCGCGGAAGCAGAAGTGCCCCCAGTCGATGATGTTTCCGCCCTGTTGTTCGTTGTCCCGGTGGGCGTCGGAGTCGAGGTAGGAGCAGGCGTCGACGTGAGGAACGGCGTCGGTGTTATCGGCGTGGCCGAGGACTGAGCCGTCACCAGGACCGCCAAGGCGACGACCCCCAATACCGATGACCGTACCATCTCGGACAGACTGTGCAGTTGAATCGCGAGTTCTCTCGCGGGGCCAGGAGCGACAGGTGGTGAGAGCGAGGAGAGGGGAAACGGCAGCCAGAAAGGGACAGGAAGAACAGTTCGCAAACCAAAGGGACCAGAACAATACTTATTGCCGACTGGCGCCCCAGTCGTACATGTCGGTCCGGGCACGGCGACGGGGGGAGGGGGGGGGGGGGCTTTGGAGGGAAACTCGGGCCCAGGAGCTGAGACCGCATATCTGCAGCTACTGCTCAGGGACGCATGCAAGAGCCGTTGGCTGGACGCTCAACCCCCTAGGGCTTTGTTGCAAGGCAACGAGCGGATTCGAGCACTGGGAGGATGGGGAAGGACAGAGAGGACCCCGACGCGGATTGGCGTCCTACTTGGAAAAGACAATGAACGATGGTGAGACGATTGACACATTGACATGTACAATTCACCCAACGAGAGCAGAGGCCGCAACGGTGATGTTCAACATGACGTGATGCCTCAACTCAATGACACCTGGCCCAGGCGGGAAGATACAAACAGGTCTGTAAGGGCAAACCCCCGATCGCAATCAAGTTATCCTCGAAAGGGATAGATAATCGGCGGCTAGACGGATCAGATTGGCAAGGCAAGATGGTGTATCTTCCATGTCAACCTAATTCAAAAAACAAAACAAAAGACAAAAAACAAAATAAGATGAGACGAGGGTAACCCCTAAAAACGTAGGTAAGGCTTGACATCCCAGGCATGTTTGCTGCCACTGAGACTTCTGGAGGCGCTCGGCCCGTCACTAACAAGCAAATGTTTGGTGGCGTCCTGCTTGAACGGACGCCCGGTACAAGGAAGCGGGACAGACGCGCGAGGAGAGAGACTCTGAGCGGGCCTGCTTAACACAACTCCGGCCCGGCGGTCCAAGAGGTGAGAATCGTCCGCGCCAGGCTGAGAGCCATCCATCCTGTCG
>PJEX01000292.1:18709-46493 GCA_005350895.1 Colletotrichum tanaceti
GGGGGACGAGCGACGTCCCGACTGAGGCAAGTCAAATTCGGACAATGCAGACGCTAGAGCAATGTTACGGTCCCGGTGTTGCACTAGTGCCAAGCACCGGGCTATGTCTTGTAGGGCCTCCAGGGCTGCGAGAGCGAGACATTGAGACAAGAGACGACAGTTCTCCCTTGGGAACAGCCAACGGGCAACGGCGGCCTTTGAGACAGGGCTGCGGGTACTGGCCAGTCTCCAGATGGCCACGCCGGGACTCGGCACAACGGCGGAGCGGCCTAGTTTAGAAACACGAGACACCGTGTTTTGGATTGCTGACGGCATGAGTGTATCTTTGATAAGATGGTAGAGCTGATGCGGCTCAGTAGTGCCGACGTCCACGGTCCGGGATCCCAACTATAGACAACACAGTATTAGGCCTTTGGCAAAAGGGGAAACAGGTGGTCTAGCCAAAGTTTCAAGAGATTTGAGTCTCTCACAGATACAGTTTGTGCGAGATGCAAGTAGACCTCGTCTTTTAATGAGCCAGGCGTGGGTTCAATGATCTTACCTAACTTGAGATACAGCGAGCAGAGTGCGAAGCGATGGATCTAGCTCCGGGGATGCCTATTGCACAGACCAAGCTCAGACGTGCGGTGGCTGACGGGATTCCGAAATAAGGTACTTTCAGAGGCGCAAGTATTTGGTTACTCGGGACATGGATAGGAAATGAGAGATCGAGAGATAGACGCCAGCTGTACATATGTCACTTCAAGAATGGAATGAAAAAACGAGCAATGCTCTGTGTAGACGATACTCGCCCGTTGGCGGCTGAGGAGCGGGAGAGGGGGATTGATCTGCTGCCGAGGGAGTAGCGTTCCACGCCTTTCCTCAATCGAAATGGAAGCGATGAAAAATACACTCAAAAGGTAAGTAGTGGACTTGTGAATTCGCTTGGATGCCCATGCAAAAGTCAATGGATAACCGCGGGGTGAGACTACTAGATGAAGACTTGTCAAGAGGCGTGAGTGGCGATGAGAGCGTGTGGCTTGTCCACGCCATCCTCAAGGGTTCACTGTCGCGTTTTTGGAAAGACTGAGATATAATCAGGTGCCAGCGAGTGCCCAGTAGACGCCAAGAAGTAATTTCATGTAAAGTCAACGTCGAGTCGTCCTATCGTGACATGACTGTCCATCGTGAGTTTGGCGGAGACGAGATGTTGGATGCGGAAATCGCAAACGTCCAGATGCAGTTGCTAAGGTAGTGAACTTCTTTTGCTGACTAAACAACCCGGGATTCGCCTTAGCGCGAACGGACGCAATCAAGCGGGCCCAGTGGCATGGCCAGACTCCACTCTCCGCAGAGCTCTTGGCCAATCAAACCGCGGTTTCAGAGCTTGACCTCTCCCGGGAAAAAAGTTCCAGCCTCGCGCGCCAGTGGACAGGACGCCTGTGCCCTTTGCCTCACGCGGTAGTCCTCATCTTCATCGCAGTGACCCTCTACCCAGTCTTGGATTGCCCATCAACCAAGATCAGCCTTGCCACGCCACGAACATCCGCCATCATGAACGGCGACGGCTATTCTCGCGGTAAGTCCATTCGCATCGATATAGCTCGGTCCATTAGCCCAGCCCCCTGGTTCTGACATGTGTCTTTCGGGAAGAAGGTCGAGGAAAGGGATCTCGCGACTACCCGGTAAGTCTTGCATACCACCAATTCCTTCCCACTGAGGCAGCGGCTGACAGAGATGGGGGGGAATAGAGAGATCGCGATGATAGACGCGGCGATAGAGACAGACACCGAGACCGAAGACGCTCCCGTTCGCCCTATGACCGAAGCGCCAGACGTCGCGACGACGAGGACAGCTATGCGACCAGCCGCAGCCATCGCGAGCGTGAGCGAGAGGATAGATACTCTGGCCGCGAGAGACGTGGCGGAGGCGAGCGTGGTGGAGGCGAACGTGGTGGAGGCGAACGTGGTGGAGGCGAACGTGGCGGAGGCGAACGAGAATGGGATCGCGACCGTGGATCCTCCAGACGCGATGCCAGGAGAGACGACGATGATCGCCCGCGGAGAGACCGCGATCCGTACGACGACCGACGCCGAGGCGGACGAGACAGAAACGAGGATGCCGGGTTTGCCCGACGCGAACGCCAGAGGAGCGCGACGCCGCCTCCCAAGAAGAGGGAACCCACGCCTGATCTGACCGACATCACGTCAGTCCTGGAGCGCAAGCGACGTTTGACTCAGTGGGACATCAAACCCCCCGGTTATGAGAATGTCACTGCTGAACAAGCCAAGCTGTCAGGCATGTTCCCTCTGCCCGGTGCTCCCCGCCAGCAGCCCATAGACCCGAGCAAGCTCCAGGCCATCATGAACCAGCCCGGGAGCCAGGTCAACAGTGCCGCTCTGAAGCCGAGCAACTCGCGCCAGGCCAAGCGACTGCTCATCAACAACCTGCCCCCCTCGGTGACCGAGGAAACTATCCAGAGCTTCTTCAACCTGCAACTGAACGGACTGAACATTATCGAGAGCACCGACCCCTGCACTAGCTGTCAGGTGTCAAAGGACAACTCGTTTGCCGTTGTCGAGTTCAGAAACGCATCCGAAGCCACCGTCGCGTTGGCCCTTGACGGAATCTCGATGGAGGCCGACGATGCCGCCAATGGGGAAGCAGCCAATCAGGGTCTGTCGATCCGCCGGCCAAAGGATTACATCGTTCCGGCCGTGGTCGACGATGTGCCTTACGAGCCTGGTGTCGTGTCCAACATCGTTATCGATACGCCAAGCAAGCTCAGCGTCGCCAACTTGCCCACCTACCTCTCGGACGAGCAGGTTTCGGAGCTGCTGGTGTCCTTTGGCGAGCTCAAGGCGTTTGTCCTTGTTCGCGACAGAAGCACAGAGGAGTCCAGGGTAAGACCCCATTTTGAAACCGCATGGCTGTCCAGACCCATACTAACCAACCGGACAGGGAATTGCGTTCTGCGAGTACGTCGACCCTGGTGCCACGGACGTTGCCATCCAGGGCCTCAATGGCATGGACCTTGGCGACAAGAAGCTTAGGGTTCAGAAGGCTAGCGTGGGCGTCACTCAAGTTGCTGGAGTGGAGATGGGTGTTGCCGCCATGTCTATGCTGGCTGGAACAACCTCAACGGAGTCTGGGGAGACCCGAGTCTTACAGCTTCTCAACATGGTGACGCCTGAGGAGCTGATGGACAATGACGATTACGAAGGTAAGAAACCGCTGCCTGCTCGATATTGGATGCATACTGACACCTCTCAGAAATCAAGGAAGACGTCCAGGAGGAGTGCTCCAAGTTTGGCAACGTCCTCGACATCAAGATTCCTCGGCCAGTGGGAGGCAGCAGACAGTCTGCCGGCGTTGGCAAGATCTTTGTCAGATTCGAGACCACCGAGTCGGCCAAGAAAGCGCTCCAAGCGCTTGCGGGACGCAAGTTTGCGGACAGAACCGTCGTCACGACCTATTTCCCAGAGGTAACGACTACCTGTCCGTCTTGTTTTACGTACAAACCGTACTGACCAACCTTGCAGGAGAACTTTGAGGTCGGCGCTTGGTGATTGTGTTTGGGATGGGCAGCTGGGGAAACAGACGTGACCGTTGTTGAATGGGACAGGGCTCGGCGGAAAAGAAACTCTAGGCTAGTCATCTTCAGACTGCCTTGTAACCAACCAAAAATGCTGTATCATAATTCCGCGCGCGCTGCCGGGCGAGTCCATCTATGGGGGTTTTTTAGTCGCTCGGCCGAGGCTAACTTGCGGATGCTCCTTTGGGCAGGCGAAATCGCATACATGAAAGGAAGTTTGCAACGCCTTTTCTAGCACTTTACACTGACCTGGAACCTTTGGCTTCGCCATAGATTGTGTGACAGGACAGGACTGCTCATAGCATCCCATTATGTCTGACAGGCCGGTTAGCGCTAGGGTTCTCACGCGATAGACGCGCAGAGCACGAGGGATTGCGTTGTAGTCAAAGGTCGTACATAGTGGCAGGAAACGTGTGTTAAATAATATTGAATTCAATGTGCTACATGCGCTCTCGTCCGTTGCCTCCAGCCAAGACTCTTCCATGGGAGTTCAATCCCAGCATCACTTGACGCGTGGTTCCATATATAAGAATCTTCCGGCTTACAATTAAAGTCCGACCTTTGGGCACTGTTAGCTTCTCATCCAAGAGACAATAACGAGCAATGTAGTTGAGTATGGTGCCAAGATCAGAAGTCCTGTTCATTCATGAAGCCCGAAGGCTTTAAAATAAGAGGTACCAGAAAATAGTGTAAATGGAGGATCATCATTTGGTGCGGAGGATGGGGGGGGCTTGATGGTATAAACGCAATATCTTACCTGGAGGCGCTGGCGCAGGAGAGAGAGAGAGAGAGAAGAGGGATAGAAGTCGCCACAACAATTTCTGGAAGCCGCAATCTTCTCTCCATCTCTCTCTCTCTCTCTCTCTCTCTCTCTCTCTCTCTATCTCACTCCTGTCTCTCGGTTTGCAGAGAGGTGAGGTTGAGGGAGGGAGTGAAAATCTTCAAGCTCGCGGAGCTTGATGTAAGCAAATAAGCGCACGGACCAGAATGGAGGCTTGTGTGCACGGGCCTCTCAGACCATCCCAGCGGGTCTGCCGCCCGAAATTTTCTCGACCAGTCCCAGACGTGAGCAGCAATCGGCTCAGCTTTGAGGTGCCCTAATTAAGCGAGGATTTGCCGGCTCGCACACGCACCGCCTGTCGACCGAGCCCAGCCCAGGGCCTACCGCAACATATCGCTTTTCCCCGATCGTGAACCTTTTCCCTCTCCCATTTTCCCAAAGCCGACCAGCGACCGACTGACCCCCTTTCGTCTCCAGCCGACAACAACACCACCAACGCCGTCAAAATGGGCCGTCTTCACTCCAAGGGAAAGGGTATCTCCGCCTCTGCGGTCCCCTACTCGCGCAACCCCCCTTCGTGGCTCAAGACCACCCCCGAGCAGGTCGTTGACCAGATCTGCAAGCTGGCCAAGAAGGGCGCCACCCCTTCTCAGATCGGTGTCATCCTCCGTGACTCCCACGGTGTTGCCCAGGTCCGCGTTGTCACCGGTAAGCTCCAGGATGTATCCTCTTTGCCGTGGTGGCTCAAATTCGAAGTATTGTTCGACTGACGAATTTCTTCTCTCCAGGCAACCGCATTCTCCGTATCCTCAAGTCCAACGGTACGACCCCAGTCAGATGAACGCGAAGAGCGGCGACACACGATGTCGAGAATACCCAAAATTCGTCCGCGAGGAGCAATCCTCTTTACCGCATTTATTGCGCCTCTGCTTGGTCTAGGCTGACAGAGAGATTGATGAACAGGCCTTGCCCCCGATATCCCTGAGGACCTGTACATGCTCATCAAGAAGGTATGTCACAATCCCTTCCCCCCTCTTTTCTTTTCTCTTGTGTTTTTGGGAGGGAGTTGCTTTTTCCCCAGCAGCGCTTGAACCTGGATTCTTCAAAGAGGAGGACGGCGTATTGACCACGAGACCGCAGGCTGTTGCCGTCCGCAAGCACCTTGAGCGCAACCGCAAGGACAAGGACTCCAAGTTCCGCCTGATTCTCATCGAGTCCCGTATCCACCGTCTTGCCCGCTACTACAAGACCGTCGGTGTCCTCCCCCCCACCTGGAGATACGAGTCCGCCACCGCCTCCACCATCGTCTCTTAAGCGCGCACGCCAGCCCGGACGTCGCTATATCACGAATGGAAAAAGGTCGTCGCATTGACGCGGTGGATTCTGGGGTCATGGAGTTGGGGTATCAGGAAATTGTGCATTTAGAGCTCCGATGCCAAGCTATCTAGGCCCGGTGGTCGCCGCACGAGGCTCAGCCGCGGCGGAAGGGAGCACAACACCAAAAAAGTTTCTTCCCACCATGTCACTTGAAAGAAGTAGACAACCCATACCAAAAAGAAGAGGAAATTCCTTCCCCACGGCAACGCCCTAGCATCTTGTCTTGGTGTGTGTGTATATGGGGCTTTTATGAGATATCCAAAAGTTATGAAGAAGCGTGGTATCAAATTCGTCGTCATCATGATGACTGATGCGCAAATGCTCTCACGAAAAGGACTGGGAAAACGACTTTTCTCTGCCTCCTGAAACGCCTAGCCTAAAGCCATTGAAAATGCCAAAAAGTGCGTGTTTGCCGCCAACGTCCCATGTGTGTATGATAGCCAGCCGAGCTCGGCTTCCGCGTTCCTCTTCCCTGTGTAAGTAAGTCACATCGCTCTTCGCTGCCGCGGTGTTTTAGCCAGAGGGCTCGCCTCGCTTGCGGGACTCTTCAAGTAGGAAGTCGCCCAAGACCTTGAGGGGGTTCTTCGGCCTGGAATCAACCATGTCAGCCTTTTGGTCCTCCTTGCTTCCCACAAGCCGAACCCGCCGTCGGGCTGGTAAGATACTTACTGGTTCTTGCCAATGATCTTCATTCCCTCGAGGAGGGCGGCGCTCACGTGGCTGTTAATGTACTTCCGGGCGGCGTCGCCGTGCTCGACCGCCTGGTTGGGCAGGTTCGCGGGGTGCGGGTCGGGGTGAACCGAGCCAGCGCGGGAGCCGGCCTCGCCGTTGAGGTTGCGGCTGGGCGTACCGGTTCGGCCAGGCGCCGGGCTGGGGGCGCCTGGGGCTGCCTGCGGCATTGGGGCGGGAGACTATGTAAATATCGCGTCAGCGCGCCCCTGCGAAAGAAGGTACAATCGCGGGAGTCCCTACCGAAGCCGGCTCGACGGCGTCAGTCATGGCGATGTCGCGGCTGACGGCATCGGCCGACGCGGTCGCGGGATCAAAATTCATCGTGGGTTCTGATGTGGTTGTCGTTGTTGTCGTCGTCGTCGTCGTCGTCGGCGCCGTGGCTTCTTGGGTGGTTGGCTCGGCTGCAGTCGGTTCGGTCGGTTCTGTTGCGGTTGGATTGGACATTGTGAAAGAGGGAAGAAAATGGAGCTAAATAGCTGGTTGATGCAAGAAATGTAGAGATATTATCAACGACTAAGCAGCTGACCGGGGCAGGCTGCCAGGTCGAGAGCAGCTACTGTGGGCTTGACTGCGATACGTTGGCGAGTTCTTGGTTCTTGCTGGCTGTGAAGTTTGCGCCAGGACAGGCACAATACACAAAGGCTTTTGGGCGGGGGCAGAAGCAGTAAACCAGGCCGGCAAAGAAAACAGGCTGGAATGATCTATAGTGTCAGTCGGTGCAGCAAGGGAGCTTGTAAGGCAGAGCTTGTCGTTCAATGTTTCATGTCAATGGATTGCGACAGTTAAGAAGGCAGGTCTGCAGCTGGGGACGCTGGTTGCCTGCAAAGATTCACAGGCCCGCCAAAGCTCGCCGAGCTCATTTACGCGGGGTCACATGACGTCGCGTTGCGAAATGCGCTTTTCCCCCTGCGGCTGCCTGCCCTCTTCGCGTATCCATCTCTGACGCCACGAAGGCGAAACTTCCTATACTGACGTCCCCCGGCTGCCTTAGAGCACTAGCACAACAAGTCATCCTTCTACGATGTCGGACTCTTTTGAACTCAATGATGGATGCCTTCGTACAGCGGCTGCCGCGGCCAAGGCCACCCACCCCGTCGAGGTCTCCCTCAAGACCGTCGCCTCTCGGTGAAAGAGCCGCCAAGAAGGTCAAGGTTGAGATACAGGATAGCGACTGTGAAGACGATGAGTGTGATGTAGAACTAGCAGACGAAGATGCCGAAACTTCTGGAATTACTGTCAACGATGTCTCGGATGAAGAGGGCAAAGACAGTCTCAGCACCCGGCGAACCGATATCGAGAGTACCCTGCCGCCTATCCTTGCGGACAAGGAAGCGATTGAGGAGTACGAATTGATGAAGAGCTCCCAGGCCGGCGCTCCTGACGACGAGGAGAAACCAGTCGCGGCAAATCGCCAATGGGTCCGGGGCAAGAGCTCCATCTACGTGGATGCGTTCAACCTCGCGTCGGAAACCGTCTTGGCTGATGAATCTCATCTCTTCGATGCCAAAGAACGCACCGTTTTCGAGCAGTGGGAGAGCCTTGACTATGAGGCCCAGTATCTGTACGTTTGGTCTGGATTACTTTTGCTTTCCTCGGCTAACGAGCTTGCCAGTTACGTCCGACTGTTCCTGCGTAAGACATCGGCTTGGCATCGTCAAGACCGGCTGGGTTACTACAGTGATATCTCAGACCCCGAGGCGGCCATCGAGTCACTCCAGAAACTCAGAGACCTTCCAGAGGTTGAGGCCTCCAAGGAAAGCAACCCAGTCGAGGGCATTGAGCTGGAAGAGTTCAGCCTAGGCAATACATTCACCTTCGCCGATGCTTCAGACGAGCACATCACTACTATTGAGGAGGCTGCTTCCTTGCTAAGCCTGGACGAGCTCAGAGATCTTGCCAAAGAGGCCAAGTTCCAGGGGCGAAATAAGGCTGATCTGGTAAAAGCGCTCTGCCGAACAGGGCACCAGCAGACCGGCCTCTTCGCGCATGGGCTTCATAGATCTGGTAGCGGCGAATCCCAGACTACCCGAGGCCTGATGAGGCATGGTCACGACACACCTCCACCACTCAACCGGCAGGAGTCGAACCAGACGCTGCATTTTTTGGACAAAATCAGGGACATCACTGGACCATGTATACGACTTTCGCCGCTGACCTACAAACTTTTCGAGAGGGTGCACCTGGTATTCTACCGCTCGACGGAATGGACCGAAAAGTCACTCACGGCAATCATCCTTGCCAGCATTGCACGCCGCAACTACCCCGAGTATATCGTTTGCCGAAGCACTAATATCTTCGTCACGCGCAAGCATGTGCTCGAATTCGAGTCGGCACTTCGAGTGGAAGCTGAAGTTGACCAGATCCTCGAGTTCAATGGATCGCCGGGCGAAGCAGGGTTTCGCAAGGTCGTGGACATCTTCGATCGAGTCTACCCTCGGTGGAAGGTTCTTCTGGCCGAGGAACAGGAAAAGGAGAAGAGAGTTTATGAAGAGGGCGAGGGCGCCTACCTAAGAAGATTTACTCCGGTTCACTCGTACACTCGCATCGTCCACAAAGCCGCAGCCGTGTTTGGGCGACTGAAAGATCACGAACGCGAGCATGCCATCCTCACGGAGCTCCTGGATCAGCACCTATTCCACCCAGCGCGACGAGGCAGTTGGTATCAGCGCAAGGCTCTGCTCGAGGAGCATTACATGCATGCACTCGATGGCAACACGGTATCTGTCGACCCTGACGTTCAGAAGAAGCATTGGAAGCGAATCGCCGCGACGACATGTGAAACAGGTCTCGAAGACAAAGATTGCCATCTGATCTATCACTACGATTTGCAAAAGCGTCTCGTCAAGCTCGAGAAGCAACTCCGCATACCTCGTCGTTTACAGCATGACTTTGGGCACGTTCGTCTTCAGAAGCCCGTGGAGCATACGGTTGAGGGCGTGCAGTTGAAGAGAGATGACCGACAAGGCAAAAACGGCCGCCAGACAAGCACCAAGACCATCTGGGTCGATGAGCTAGAAGACGGAGGCGAATGCAGCGTTGAAGAGATGTGCCTGAGCTGGTATCGCGGCCAGGGATACAAGGGCTACCACGCCGAGGGTGGCATTGTCCGCACTTTGTTCGCCTATCTCTTCTACGACATTCTGTTTCTCTACATCCCGAATGTGTTCCAGACGGCGTATCAGACATGTCCGTTGGACCTGCACACCGATTCGTTCTACCCGACTCGCATGTCCGAGATCAACCATCGGCTGGTCGATATCGCAAACGGCGGTGCGGAGAGAATCATCCGCGAGATTGACGCTAGAGAACGCGAACGGCGCACTTGTGTCATCGGCCTGAACTGGGACTACGACATCGAGGATCTTGTGGAACTCGTCGGCTGCTTCAACGGAGGTGCACTGGCGGCCCTCTGCAAGGTGATGGCACAGGAGTATCGGCAGCGGGGCGGAGGCCTGCCGGACCTGATACTTTGGCGGACGGGGCCAGAAAAGGAATGCATGTTTGCTGAGGTCAAGAGCGCCAACGACCGGCTCAGCGACACGCAGAGATTGTGGATTCATGTCCTGACGGGAGCTGGCGTCAAAGTGGTTCTCTGCAACGCTGTGGCCAAAGAAGTCAGAGAAGTTGACTGAGGGCTCGTGTTGACCTCCTCATAATACTTGGGCAGGCTGAGATACCCAGGTTCGAGTCCAAGAAGATCATCTCGGGATTCCGCGTGGTGCTACGAGAAACGGAGATTACTGCTATCTGGCGCTTGTCAGGATGGGAAGGGCAGCAGCGCTCTGAATCCGGATTTTCTCGATATTGAAGCTCCTCGCGGTGGCCGGTACCTCGACACTAGGTAGGATCAAACCGCCGAGCTCTCTCACCGTACTCACGAGTCACAGGCAGAGAGCCGAAATACGACGTTTATAGCGTTACCCAAAATAGGACGCCATCTTCAACCCCCTCAACCCGCATAGAAGCCTAGTCTTGGAAGGATGAAAGAAGATTTTGAAACGGCGGAGCTGCTCCTGAAAGCCGCCCCTAGGATCTGGCTAAGATCACCGGCCAAGGAATCACTGCACTTGGTCACAAGAGACGGATAGCTCTTGTACATGATTGGCAGCCTCGAGGTCCTGTTTCAATCCGATCATTTGACAATCTGTCGAGAGCCTTGGCTCTCGTTTCAGGGCGACCAGGGATCAGAAATAGAAGCGCGGGGACATGCTAAATCTGGCATCAGATTCGGAGCCATCCAGCCAGAAGCAACTCTGGTACAACAGGGTTCTGTTTTGGGCCGGAGATTTTCTGGATACCATGCAGCCAACCATGCAGAACCAATCAGGGAATGGAACTTTGGAAGAGTCCAGAGGAGGTTGGGCGGAAGCTGGCGGCGTTGTGCTGGGCGAGGCCGAACGGGGGGTGGTGCGACCTCATCAAACACTGAATTGCAGTGTTTTCCTGTTGTTACTCTCGTGCTATCGATGGTGCACTTTCGGCGAGAGGGTCACCACACTCACGGTTGGTTTGACATTCGGTTTAGTGCCTGCTTGGGCTGATAGATTGTGGCCTAGACATGCGTCCCAAGCAGCAGCTAATAACGTACAGGACGAGGATGCCGTATGTAGTGCCGTTTGATGGCTCTCTCGAATCCCTTCACCGCCAGATCAGACGCGGCAAGTCGACACAGCAACCAACCAGCAGGAGACGCACCACCAGCAGAGGACTTCCATCCGGGACTGAGAATGACCGGCATGGCCCTTCTCTCAAACCTGCTTAACAAATTACCTTCTTGCCGCACGTCTCTTCGCAAGGACACACATCCCGGCTATTGAGCCGAGAGAGAAAAAGAAAGAGAAAGAAAAAATCGACTGGACGGCGCTGGCCAAGTGACTCGATTTGCACCTTTTGCGACGGGTGACTCTGCATTCGAGGGTCAAGAAACAAAGTTACAACGCTTCGCCTGGCCCACACGAGCACGCCGGCGCTTAACCAACCGACCAATCCGGTTCATTCTCACTCGCCGTTGGTGATGGTTCTGACGGGAACCGGGACACCGCGCCCCCCCCCCGGTCCCCGGCTCCGGCCAATCACGCCCCGGGCGCCGCTGAGGACAGGCGCTTAGCAAAGTGAGGTGACTGGGGGGCTCCCTTCCATGGCTTCACTTCATACGGATACGCTACCATACAACCCCCATGCAGCGCCCGGGATACCGGGTCAAACCATGGCCGAATCCAGTATGGCGTCTCTGGCCGCTTTTACTGGCCACACTCCTCCTCGAACTTCTCAGCCCTCTTACTGGACCTCCTCGGCCTGCGGGGCCCTGCTGGGTACTTTTTCCCTGCTTCGACGACACGCCCTCTGACTGCGTCTGCTTGTTGATTTTTACCCCATCACGGCATCGGAGGCGGATGGTCTCTGATCTGAACCGCGAACCAGCAAGAGGTCGGACTTTGGGAGACGCAACAACGCGCGTGCGCACGCTCACGCCCACGCCGCCAAGGGGTGTATACAGCCCGCCATGGACCCCAATCACTCTTGGCCCCGATTCCCTCCAAAGTGATGGAAAGGCTACCATGCACTGAAGCGGACCACCAAGGCGGAGGGGGAGGAGGAGCAGGAGGAAGAGCTTGGAGAGGGACATGCGTGCAGCCTTTCTACACTTCAGTCATCACGCATCACCGCCCATCGTGACTGTAATACCGGCACGCTGCAACACCTACTAGCAGTACGAAGGAAGAACGACGGCGGCGGCGGCGGCGGCGGCGGCAGGCTCTATAGCCCAGTTCTCGCTCTGTGGAAGGACGAAGACGGACGCATCATCGCCGAGTGCCTCTCCCGCCCGTCCAGTCATCATACATGGCTGCCGGGTGCTAGTATGCGGCCTTCATCACCCCACCCCCTTTCCCCCTCCAGTTCGACTGCTCCAGCAAGCCAGGTTTTTCACACACACTCAACCGCCGGAGATCGACCACTACATACATCGACCCTTCACGGCCTCCCTGCTGGGTATGCCATATCACGGGGTAGAAGGCACTGAGACGGATGGGTAGGAAGAGAGGGAGGGGCAGACAGGATGGCATGCCAACCCACAACTCTGTTCCGCCCCGATAGGGACGACCTGAGAGATCAGACAGATACATACGTGCGCGGCTATGGCTGGCAGCTTTGCGAACAGCAGATTCTCTCAACTCGCCGTTTCAAGGCTCCTCTAGCCAGCCAGCCACTCCAGATCGGCTCCCCTCCATGCAAGGAACGAAAGAACAAGATTGGGATTTTTTTAAATTTCATGTTCTCTTCTCTTGGGAGCGTCACCTCTCCCCTCGCCTCGTTCGCACCGTTTACCTATCTGTTCATCTGTCTGTCTGTCTGTCTGTCTTGTCCGTTGTCTCCCCGACCATCTCACCCGGCCAAGCACCACCACCGCGAACCTGTTTTATTCTTTTTTTTTTCCCATCTTATTTTCCTCCAGTGGAGGAGGGCGACCGGGTCACAACAACAAACCCCCCCCCCCCCTCCGTGGCCGTGACGTGACCCGCGATGTGCAGGCCGCATCAAAGGCCGCGCTGCACGAGAACGCTGGCCGTGGAACGATAAACAAATAAACAAGCCCCCCTCCCCCCTCCCCCATCGCATCTTTCCGTGCACGCATCTCTCATCTCGCATCTCGCATCTCGCACCCACCAGGGCTTAGTCGTGATGGTGTTGAGAAGTGTTTAGAGCGGTCGAGGTGGTCAAGTGATCGTCCCCCCCCCCCTCCTCTCTCCCCCTCCCGGTCCTTCAGTCGAGCAGCAAAGGGACGTTTGCCAGATGATTTGTATACACACAGTATGCTTGATATTATGGGTGATGCTGTGTTACCGGGTAGATAAAAGTCCGTCTTTGGCTCGTTGCTATGGAGCTCTCTTTCCTCCGCGCCCTCCAAAGTCTCCCGGGGAAGAAGAAAAACATAGGACGTATTCCAGCCCCTTGGACCTCCAATAATTCGAGTCGGCTTAACCCTCCTCCCCCAAATGGTTCCTGGTATCGAACATGAGCATCGTAGAGCCGCCAAAGAACTCCGTTTAGGGCCTGGCCCCTCTTAACTCCTCCCCCCCCCTGTTGCGGGTAAGGGAGGGGTAGCCAATAGATGGTTGCAACAAAAAAAAGTCCTCAAGTCGCTTTCCTCCTTCGCAAAGATGTCCCCCCTCCCCGCGAAACCAATTGCAGATCCCGCCCGCCCTTAACTGTTCGCCTGTCGATCCATGATGCGCGCCGATGACGTGTGGTGGTATTGCTGTGCGTGAAAGTCATGTTGTTATTGAGATGTGCCTCCGTGGGAAGAGCCTGCTTCATCGCCACATGTC
The DNA here is from genome assembly GCA_005350895.1 of Colletotrichum tanaceti. NCBI lineage: Eukaryota > Fungi > Ascomycota > Sordariomycetes > Glomerellales > Glomerellaceae > Colletotrichum > Colletotrichum tanaceti. Next base: position 32,502 of record PJEX01000292.1, read on the forward strand.
CTCCTTCTCGTCTTTTTTTCTCTGTCAATATGGCGCTAGGCCTGGGTCATCAGATGGTGTTGAGGTTGAGTGTTGTATGTTGGGTGTTGCATGTCAGCTCGAAGAGATGATAACGGTGAAGATGATGACGGTGAAGATGAATGGTGATGATAATAGTAATGAAAGAACAAGATAAAGATCGGCGCATGTAAAAGCCGAATGGCGCGTGTTATGCGTCAGGTTGATAAAGAGTAGAGTCGCTTGCTTCCGGTCCGCGGATTCATTCCACTTTCCTCCTCTTGCCCTTTGGCGCAGGGTTCATCCTCGGCGTGTAAGTTACCGTCCGCGTGACGACCTCGCGGATGTGACGTACGCTCGTCCTCGATGGCTTCTTGGCGTCATTCAGCCTCTTGGCCTTGAGGGCCGCGTCCCAGTCGAACACCGAGTGGAAGGATCGGGCGCTGAAGGGTGACCGCGCGCTCATGGGCGAGTCTACATGCGATACCGCCGGCGAGGGTGGGATTTTGAGGCTCGGGAAAGAGTTTGCGCCGGTGGGAGGCGCCGACATTGGCAGTTGTGTGAACGGGCTTGGTGGGATAGCCGGCGCGGTGGCCGGGGCTTTGTGCTCGTGCTCATGTTCACACTTGCAGGAGACGTCTGTCTGCTCGCTGGTTGCCGTCGAGGGCAGCGAGTCTGGTGTGGACTCGGGCGTGGACTCAGGCGTGGTTTCCCCCGAGGTCGAAGGTTTGAAGGCGGCTGGGGAGTTGAGGGACATGTGCTTAAGAAAATCCGTGTAGGCCGTGGGCGGGCTGATGGGCGTCTTGATGGGGAGATCCCGGCAGGACATGGGCCTGGCCGAGAGCGGAGTTGAGGCCGAGAAGATGGTCTCGGAAGGAAAGGTGCTGGTCACAGGCGTGGCCAGTTGAGCCAACTTGGGTCTGTTGGCAGGCATGGTGGTGACTTGAAGGCGAAGAAGAGACGGAGAAAAGGTGTGAGAGTTAGTAGTAGCGAGTGTGTGCGAGGAGAGAGATATGTCCAGTCAACTGAATGACTCTGACTCGTGAGTGCGTGAGTGCGTGCGTGTATGTGTGCGTGTGCGTGTGTGTGTGTGTGTGTGTGTGAGAGAGAGAGAGAGAGTGAGAGGGTGAGAGAATGAGAGAAAGGTAGAGGAGAAAGTCAAGCTGCCCACAAGCTGCAGAGACAAGTCGCCTGGAGAGAAGAGGGAGAGTGAGGACCGGCAATTGTGAGGGTGGGAGGACGTTATATTGTTTCGGAGAGAGAGAGAAGAAAATGGGCGCTTGTGGTGTTTGTAGGTAGTGTAAGTGAGCAGGGAAGGGGTGAAGGTTAAGCTCTGACGGCGGCAAGGAAAATGGAAGGTTGTAGGAAGCCGATGTGCTCTCCCGGAAGTTTGGTCTGGGGTTGCTGGGGTGGGTTGAACAGGTGGGCACAATAGCGAGCCACTATTATTCGCCGGCAGGAGGCAGATGGATATCAGTCTGTACCCATGTAACGAATAGGTGAGTAAGTATCCGTACAGTAGTCGGCAGGCTGGACGAGGGGAGGGGCAGAACAGCAGCAGCAGGGAGGGGCGCGAAGGGGGGCGTGTGCGGTGACGAGATGCCGCAGACGGACGAGGGGGGGAGGGGGGTGGGCGGTTGACAACTCGACTGGGTCAATAACACAAGATCAGAGCCTGCAGCAGATGGCCGCGGTAGCGCGTGAAGGATCCTGTAAGGTAGAGAGGAGTCGTGATGTGTCGGTGAAGGCGGGTACGGATGGTCCAACGAGAATCAAGCAGTGGCGCGCGGTGGAAGCGTCGAGGCTCGAGGGGGGTCGAGGAGGGTCGAGGAGGAGGGCGGGAGACACGAACAGCAGCGCGAACGTGTTTGTTGGTGGGTTCGAACGAGACTGACTGTACGGATATCTGTATCTGTAGCCTGTATCCGTAGGTACGTGGGAGTCGCGAGACTGGATGTGCCGGGGGAGGGGAGGGGTTCTCTGTAAAGCGGCAAGGGAACAGCGGGCGGAAGTGCTGGGATTGGCCGTGGGCGCTGCCGAACAAGCGACGATTCTACTCGCTGCGCGGGCGCGTGTGGTGTGTGGTGTTCACTGCCTTAGTGCGTGCTGAGCCTGCTGCAGGAGACAGAGACAGCGAAGCAGAAACTGGACGAACGGACCGGGGGGGGGGGGTGCTGAACAGGTCGCTGTAGCTAATTTGCCTCTGGTGTCGTCTCTGTCTGTAGTGGGCGAATCGGCACGTTGCATGCCAAAAGAAATGGGTAAAATCCAAAGGGTTTTACTCACACAGCAGCAGTTGACGTGCCTCCTGTTTGGGTTTGTGGTGACCGGGGCACGAAACAGCGGGCTTGCGTTGGGCAGATTGCTGGAATCACCGTTTGTCCCCGTCTCACGGTCGTTGGATGTCTCGTGGCCTCTCGCCCGGGATGTGTGATGAAACCGAGTCTTCGAAACGGACCGGGTCCAAGGTAATTGGGTAGCAATTTGTCTTTTTTCTTTCTTGATTTTCTTCTTCAAAATTAGACAGACAAAGATGGATGGGCAGCTAGTGGTTGTACTGCGATGACGATGACGTTCTGTGCGGACTGTAGGATGGCCGGCACAGGTACCCAGCAGCTCGTAGTGTAATTCGTAATCGCCCAGTCACAGTCGAGTGAGTATTCCAAGCCCCGAGGTTACGAATACTCGCAGGGCCACGTGGATGTAATGTGCCGTGGAAGTGGAGAGGAGTGCAGAGCCAACGCTGACGGATGGTGGGAGATTCGACCAAGACAGAATGCGGCAGAGAAGCAAAGAAAAAGCTCAGTCAACTAACTCAATGGTGAAGACGGCAGTGGTCCGGCGTGTATAGGCCGCGCGATTGCTTGGACCGAAGGTGGAATTGGCGTCGTGATTGGCTCTCGGAAAGGCGGCCTGTAGACGTTGAGGCGAGGTGAGGTGTCGTGCAGTTGCGGGCTGTCCGTCGCTGGGTCCAACGGGGCTGCCTATGGGCGCTAGAACAACAGGCAGGGTGCGCCGTGGGCCGTACGTAGGTAGCCAGTGAAAGGCGGAAAACGGGTAGACCGGGGGCAGGGCCGGGGCAGCCGTTCGGACGGGGTTCCGCGGTTGACCTTGACTACAGGTACCTATTCTTAGCGGCGTGCTTCTGTGATTGGATGCTGGCCGTACGGCGCTTCTCTCACCTGCGAATCCCTACGTCGTCCACCAGATGTTGCAGAAGGCTCGTCTGCCGGGAAGACGTGTCGAGAGATGGTGATTAGGGTGATGCGTGGCAAGGTGAAGCGGGAATTCCGTTGGACGAAGGTTCCGAAGCTAGCAAAGACGGGAAGCACAGGGATTTCTGTGCTGCTGAGGCCGAGGGCTGTTGAGGATCCGATGACGATGCAGTTGTGGCGAAGAGGGAAGGAGGAAGCAGAGACGAAGGAGAAAAGGAGCCGTCATGCAACGCAATACTGATACATCAATACAAAACGACCTTCTGACGCGGGTGAGGACAATCGGCGTGTGACCGGAGCGGGGCCGGGCTACCTAGGTACCTCTGGGGAGGGAAGGAAGGAAGGAAGCAAGCAAGAGGATGGCCGAGAGAAGGGGGGAAAGAGTGAACAAGAACAAGAACGACAACTGGCAGGTGCGATACGACTGCGACACGACTGCGACTGAATGGGAAGGAAAGGAAAGGAAAAGGAAAGAAGAGAAGCGCCAGGCCTGCTCTTGGCTTCTTGATTGGGATGTTCGAGTGACGAGGATGGAAGGAAGGAATTGACTGAGTTGGACTGAGCTGACTTGGGTCACAGGTCGCTCTTAATTACTCGCCATCATCGTGGGATTCAACCACGACTTTATTTCATTTCATTCCCTCCCCTTTCATCCCAATCCATGTTAATCTCTTCCCCTTTTTTCTTACTTTTTTTTTCCCTCCCTTCTTCTTCCTCTTCCCTTTCTTTCAGTCTCTTCCTCTCATCTCGACCACGTCTTTGAATGCTTCAATCCTCCTCCTGCTTCACTCCGCGCGCGGCACCGCTCGGCGTCTCGACCCTCAGCGTCTCAACCTTCGACTCTCGATCACCGACCCTCGACCACCGACGCTTCCTCGATCAATCTGAGCCTGTCTCCTCTTCTGGACTCCCCTCAAACCCCATCGCAGGACGGCCGGCGTTCCTATTTTCAGCCCGCCTGGCCCGGCAACGGGAGGCTGTCCACATGCCAGAGCGCGCGCCATGTGATGCACAGCAGCCCATGGACCCGGCCGCCGTCATGCCGTTGGCCGTCAACGACTCGGAGTGTTGCCGACCCATGCATGCAATCTGCCCGTCGTAGCCCAGACGCAACGTCGGCCATCTGTATTTTCTTTCTTTCTCTGCCTCGCGCTGGTACACGACTGCCCCGGCCTCGGTCCTACAGCGCGCGCGCGCCTCTAGCCTACCTGTACGAGGAGAGGCCGCGGCCCGGCCTCTCTCTCCCTCGCCATCATCTCCGTGTCAAGTAGCCCTGGGCGGGACGAACATTGACTGGGCCCTATCTCACCTGTAATACTTCCCCCTATCCATCTCTTGGCTCATTTAGCCCTTTTGGTCACTAGCTATCCGCCAGCTTCTACTTCTTCTTCTTGTTTTCTTCAGTCCGAGCCGCTGGGACGGCTATAAGCGCCGTTCACAATTTCTGCCATTCGTCAGGCTTGACCAACTCCCTCTTTGCATAAACGACGGCAGCTGGTAGGCTGGGTTGATGCCTTCAACAAATGTGTCTCAATGGCTTCTCTACCAAGAGCACATGCTATTGCTGTTGTGGCTTCAGCGCCGTTGTCAACTGAAGCTGTACCTATTACATTTGAGGAGATTACCGTGGTTTTGGCACATGTATCAATGTATCGGCTGGTTCTACTCGACGTGCTGTTTGGTTGCCCCCTAGGAGAACCAGCGTTGGACGCACAAGACACAGTCAGGTGGTCCTCACAAGGAATAGACCCCTGTTGTGATAGAAAAAGGAGACAATTAAATTTGTTTTCTCGCAGGGAGACACAAAGACCTCACGTCCTGGCCATACCGACTCTTGCTCTTGCTCTTCCATCTACGAGGGCGACGACGATACATCTTGGCACTCACCTTTTTCCCAGCCCAGATAGAAGCGGCTCGAATACCTTATTGGATTGATTCGAATGAGAACGCCATCTTCTACCCGCCGCCTATGGCCGTATGCGGTACCTTACGTCCGGGTGCAGGCGTGTTCCGGCGGCAACACCGAAAAGCAACCATGTAAGTGACTGTACACCCCATTGAGCAAGACTCGCACTTTTATCGCCACGTGGTAAAAGCAGCAACGAGAAATTTCTTCTCTTCAGAGGTTACTCGGTCCTTGTCCCATGAACTGACGTCCGCTTGTAGCCAACGCCAAGGACAAGGGTAGCCTCCGTTGTCGCACATCTCGATCTCAAGCTCTCTCTGCCCGTCTTTGGCTTATGCATATTCGACTTGAATCATGATCAATCAGTCGAGCATTCCGGCCCTGCACTCCCACCGTTGGACGTCGACAAGCGCCGCCCAAGCAATTGTAGGATTCGACGGTCAAGGGAGAGAATCCTTCGCGCCTCTTTCCCCACGCAGTTCTCCTTGAAATGGGAATTTCATTCGCCCAAACACTCGCGCGGAAGCAAACATGGTTCTCAACAGCCTATGAGACGTCGACAGTCGCGACGGCCAACGAGCCCGGAGGGCGACAATGGCTTCCAGTGTCGGCTATGCAGCCACAATGATCTCGTCAACTGCTGCCGTGAGGCGCGGGCGTCTCTTGTCAGTCTCCTTTTGGCCTTTTCCATTGCGAGGAGTGGTTATTATTGGTGCGTGTTTGAGGATGTTTGTTGTTGGTCCGTTGGAGCTTGATAGTAGACGCGACGTGCAGGAGGTAAGAAGAGCACGGGTCCAAGGCCCCACGAACATGAATTTGAGATATGACTCTGGTACGCCTCCGGAGCTTGCGTCTCTTGCCGGGTGGCTTGAAGGATCGAGTTTGGGATACCCATGGTGAAACTCGCGGATGGTTTCTCACTCTCTTTGAAAGTTGGACGGACGCCCCTGGCGCGAATCGTCCAGCTCAGCAATCCCGAATACTCAGCTGGCCCTTCTTAACATGGGAGCGGCGAAGTGATCGTCACTATTTCAGGCGAAATATGATGATCCTAGGCAGAGTAGGTAAGCCATGCAAAGGCCAAACACTCGGCCTGTTACATGGTCCTTGGACATCGACAAGGCCTCACTTGACGGTGCAGTTTGACTTTACGAGCTCGACAGCTGTAGCTCAAGACGGATTCTTATTGAAACATACGGTCTTGGCGTTTCTAATTGCTGTGTTCTTCCTATTTTGTATCCAGACCACCCGCATCAACCTTGTTGGCCATTGACGCATTGCTCTGATACTGCCTCCCACCCTCGTTGTTCGGGTTCAGAGTTTGTGCCTGTCCTCCTGACCGCCCTCTTCTATCTCTCCGCCTCGAAGCCCTTTTTCTTTCCCTCCCTCGTTCATAATAAAGCAGGGGGGGCATCGACTTGCCCCTCCACACGATCCTCATCTTCATTGTATAGAGAGAGAGAGAGAGCCAAGTAGACTTTCCATACTCTTAACCAGTTCCCATGAACTCACTCGGCTTGACCTATACGTCATGCCCAATCTTTGCGATATCCATCTTTTTTATAAAGTTTCTTTTGCGCGGGATGTGGACCGAAATCTCACGGTCGAGGTCTGGACAAGAGGCTGGAGGCCGGCCGCCGGCTCGGCACGACGAGGACGGCCATGATGATCAACCGCTGCGCCGAAATCTGGATGCGCGAGTGCCAGCCCACCGCCCGCTACTGGGACCACATCAACCACCGCAAGTGGGCCGTGTGATACTTCTTCCCCGTCGCCTGCTTCCAGACGGGGGCAGGCCAGCCGGAGCCGCATGTTCGACTTCGAATACCTGCAGCTCTCTCGCGCCTGCTGAGGCCTGCACAGGATGGTTCCCGAGTACGAGGGGCCTCAACTGCATCGAGACCCGGCTTGCGGAAGAAGGCGGTTTCGGGAGCTTCTTCTACGGTTATTCGTAAGATGATGTCTCGACTGTCACCCCCCTCCGTGTTCCTTATCCATTAGTGATGGCGCAAATCGAGGAGAGAGAGAGAGAAGTCGCTTGGCTAGCCAGGAGAGTTGACAGAAAGGCTGCAGTTTGATGTATCTGACACATGACCCATCGGGTTTGGACGGCGTTCCCAACGTCCGACATGAGATTGCTTGTGCGCTGGAGTAGATTATCCCGCCATCTTTTACTGCAGAAAACACCAAGTCAACTAAGTTATCGCGAAAGCAAATGACGGTTCCAAGCTATGGGGAGTAACAATGAGATTTTTATATAATTATAAGAGACGTCAGGCATACTTTGAAGCAGCATTTTGGTAACCCGTCTGCTGTTAACTTGTGTTACTGGACATGCTAACCGTCTCAGATTCGAGTGAGAATTACTTGTGTTGGTCTTTGAGGGTTTACAGATGCAATTTTCTGACACTAAGCTCTTCCTGAACACGATAGGTGTGAACATTGCCCTAAATTCAAGACCCGCATTTGCAAGTAAAGACGACATGGTCTTGTTGTGCAGCCGGGTCCGGAGTTCGGAGGCTCAGCCAGAAACCACCTCCTGGCTCGGCCTGCCCCCGGCAACCGAAATCGTCAAAGCGGGGTTCCGGTTCCGGTTCCGGTTCCGGAAACACGTCATCAAGTCCGCCCGTCAGCGCGGACTTATCACCTAGGTACACTACGGCCGGCCAGGAGCGGACACAGTTATCTATCCGACACTTAATCATTACGATTTTCCTGACATGAGGACAAGCGCTCACCGAAATAACATTTTTAATTGCATCCATTGACCGGCCAAACGAACCCCTCGTCGCCTAAAAAATGCGCGTGGAAACGTTCCCCCTCTCGCCCCCGAGCCTCGAGGAGCTCGCCGCGCACCTCCGAACGCACCTCGCGGCCAACTACACCCACGCGTCCGTCGGCGTCGTCCGCTGCCCCGACCTGCGTGCCGCCCCCTTCCACCTGGCCACCGAGGGCCTCTCGGGCGACGAGAAGATCGCCGACGTCGGCGGCCAGCCGAACCTGTTCCCCCGCCCGCGCCTCGACGCCATCTGGTCCCTGCCCGAGGTCGCCAGGGCCATCGGGATGAGCTCCGACAGGGGCGGCCTCATCGGCGCCGGCGCGGGGCCGTTCCACGTCCTCGGCCAGAACAGCGAGCTCGCGCCAAACCTCGGCTGGTCCAGCGGCCTCGGCGAGAATGAGGTTGACAACCGGAGCCGGGTCATCCTGATGGAACGCGGCAGCGATAGCGGCGGCGACGACGACGACGGTGCCACGAGGAAGCCGAAGCACGCCGTCAGAGTCCGAGCGGCGCCCTCGACCGACTGCGGGCTGATGGCGAATCTGTTCGGGTCCCGGGGCGAGCCGGGCCCCGTGCTCAGGATCACGGCGCGGGGACGAAAGGGGCCGGAGAAGAGCTTCACGGAGTGCATCCGGCAGGGCCTGCGCGCGGCGTACGGCGACGAGCGGACCGTCAGCCTCGGCGGGGCGTTCGTGGTGAGGGCGGGCCGGGCGACGTACCACGTCATGCCCGACTTCCCGGCGGAGCGCGACCTGCCGTTTCGGGACCGCGGGGCGGTGGAGGAGTGGCTGACGTTCCACGACTTTGACGCGCCCGTCGTGGGGCTGTCGGTGCTGCACTCGGCGGATCCGCCGGCGGACCCGGCGGACCCGGCGGGGGGGAGGATGGCCCTGCGGATGGAGCATACGCACGCGTCTTCGGCGGCCGGGGAGGATGCCGGCGGCCACTACCACTTCGAGGCCGAGGGCGAGGGGGGCGTCATCGAGTACGAGGGCTACTTCAACACGGCAAAGACCATCTATCGGGTGGACCGGCCGGCGGCGGCGGCGGCGGCGGTGGGATCGAGTTGAGACTTGAGAGTCTGTCGCCAAGCTGGTTGCAACTGGACAGAAACCTGTGGATTTCGCCTTGGAGAACATCCTGTCTATGGTATCGAAGAGTCTGTGTGGTTGTACGCCACTTGGAAGAGTAGATTTTGGGCCATGTATCCGTACGATTTCCCACGAAGACGAACAAGTTCTCCAGTTTCCGGATTAGGAAGGTGAGGCAAGTTCGTTTTGTGGGTCGACGAGTTTCCCATGTCGCCAAAGGGCCAAAGGGGTTTAAAGATGTTGTTGATTAACCATTGGGCAACTCTGTAACTACGATTCAACGACGAATCTAACACAAGAGCTCCGAATAGGAATCTAGATAGAAGAATACGTGTCAACTCTTAAGAGAGCTTTTGAATAGAAGAGTAAAAGTTGGCTTGGGGATGGATGTGTACAGTTGTGCTTATCCCCCGGATCACTCGACAACAAACCATTTCGACTTGAAAGCTGCTCCCACAACACCATCAAGTGGATTCATTGCGACTGCAAGTTGAAGAGTTTTGCATCTGATACCACACTTTGTGTCTGTCTACGGCGCAAGACTGACGATTGACAGAAACCAATGTTGCACAATGCATCCCTGTCCCTCAGCCGGTGAGGTGGAGAAAGAAGGTCACCGCCAATGAATGCACTGGGGGCGCAACTGGGCTTCAGTACCTTTTAGTGGTTATAAGTGTAAGGTAAGTGAGTCCGACAACACAAGAAACTGAACACACCGACGACGGTGGTGAACACAGAGGACTTTCTCTCGTTCTTTTCTCACCTTCCAACCCAGACTTGTGACACATCAGCGAGAAAAAATAAAATAAAAAGTAAAAAGTAAAAATAACAATCACCCTGGCGTCCCGGCGGTATGCAATCTCCGCCAAAAGGGCCCCTTGCCGCTTTGGGCCTTACCACAGTATTTTTTCGTTGTCCAAGGCCCAAGGGGGTGAGAGGAGGCAGAACAAAACCTTGCAACCCCGAAAAACCCCCATTCCGGAACGTGTGCCAGAAATAAATAGAAAGCAAAACTTGCCAATGTTCGCCGTCCGTCACGCGGCCGGAAAGGGCCTCGGCGTCTTCGCCCTGAAGCCCATCCCCCGGGGCCGCAGGATCCTCGCCGAAGAGGCCCTGCTCACCGTCCCCTCGTCGGACAGCGGCGGCGCCCTCCTCCGACAGGCCGAGCTGCTCTCGGAGGCCGGCCGGGCATCGCTCCTCGCGCTGTCCCCGAACCCGGACAAGTCGTCGGGCGTGCTCGGCTGGCTCGAGTCGCTGTGGCGGAGCCGGGCGGCGCCGGCCCGCACGGCGGCCAACCACGCGGTCCTCGGCATCTTCCGCAACAACAACTTCGACATCGGCGACCGGACCCGGGCCCTCTTCCCCCGCGTCGCCCGCCTCAACCACGCCTGCGTGCCCAACGCCCAGGGCAACTTCAACGCCGCCCTGCGCGCCTTCACCGTCCACGCCACCCGCGACATCCGCGCCGACGAGGAGATCACCATCTCCTACCTCGACGAGCACCTCGGCCTGCGCCGCGCGCGGCAGAGCGCACTGCGCGAGGGCTACGGCTTCGCCTGCGGTTGCGATGCGTGCGGTGGTGCCGGTGCCGGTGCCGGTGACGGTGACGGCGGCGAGGCGCGGAGGGCCGAGATCGGGCGCAGGCTGGAGCGATTCGCCGCCGAGGCCGGCTCGGCGGAAGCGGACGACCCGAGCGGCGAGCTCGAGATGATGACGGCGCTGCTGGCCGCGTACGACGCCGAGGGCATCCGCGGGCGGGAGGTGTCGACCATGTGCATCGCCGCGGCGCGCAAGGCGCTGGAGCTGGGCAGGGAGGAGCAGGGCAGGGAGCTGGCGCTCAAGGGGTTGCGGCTGGAGGAGGACGCCGTCGGGAGGGACAGCCCGTTCTACGCGGCGGCGAGGGGGGAGGTGTCGGCGCTCGGGGTCGAGGTCGAGGTCGAGGTCGAGGGTGAGGCTTGAAGTTTGAAGTCTTTGTTGTGTCTCTTTTTGTATTAATTATGGGAAGGGAGGGCGACGGGGGAGGATAGACGACAGGTGGCATCTACGGCGTCGAGAGCGATCAGTTCATGTGTTTTGCTGGTGGATGGTGAGAAGGATTTCAACCAAGAATCACTGATCAACCACTATTCCAACACATTTGGTGGAAGAACCGAAACATCCTACCAAGTTACGCAACTCCTCATCGCAACTTTACAGTGGTGATACCCAATATACTGACAGGGCAACCGACATGAGCGTGGAGTCGACGATCCTTTTCCCCCATATTCACACAACCGAAACCGACCAGACCTCACACGCTTACACCCTTCGACACTTGGCCAACAACTCGACATCACACACACACACGCTCACCGCTTTATCGAAATCTCCGTGGTGCGCATGATGCCGCGCCCGCCGCCGTCGTCCTTGAGGATCATGTCCTCGCTCCCGGACCCCCGGCTCCCGTCCTTGTCCTTGTCGTAGGCGCCGTCGTCGTCGTCGTCGACATCAACGACGGTCGTGCGGTGCACCTCGGGCGACCCGGCAAAGGGGCGGTCGCGCATCTCCAACTCCCCGCCGCCGTCGTGCACCCTGTACCCCTGCCGCCGCTTCGACGTGTTGGTCGCCGCCGTCCGGGTCCCGGGCGGCCGCCGCCGGTTCTCGTACAGCTCGCCGTGGTACCGGTCGCCCGACGAGATCTTGAGGGCGCGCCCGACGAGCGGCTTCAGCGAGGGGGCGCACGCGGCGATGATTCCGAGGTTGAGCTGTAGGCTGGGGGGGGAGGGGAGGGGGGTGTAAGTTGGTTTGTCTGGTATGATCTGGAGGAGGAGGGGGAAACGGTAGAAAAGGAACCAGGTTTGAAAACTTACAATTCCCAGAACTGGATGCTTTGGTAGCTTGACGGACCCGTTTAGCATTTGATGGTATTATTATTCGTTGGACAAGAAACAACACAAGAAAGACACCTCTTACAACGTCTTATCCGTATCCTTCCCGTAGGCGATTTGGTACACAGACTTGATGATGCCCATGGCCACCGCGCTTTTTGATCGTCAACAAATATAGGGCGAGACGGAGTAGTATTAAACAAAAAAAAGAAGCAAAAAAGGGAGAAAAAAGAAAGTAAAAAAACAAAACACGCGCGAGGCCGGCAAGGACGTACAAATACCCAAGGCTCAGCACAATGATCAGATAAACCCGGGTTCTCAGCTTCATCTGCAGCGTCCAGATGATGCTCACGGGCAGCGTCGCGAAGCAGACGTCAGTGAAGATGTTGAAGGCCGTGTTGACGAGGCCGAACTTGATGAAGAGGGCGATGGGGTAGCACTTTGGCTCCAGGCTCTTGTCCCAGAAGCCCTCCAGGGGCTGGCAGAAGAAGAAGAACGTCATCCACGCCATGAAGCTGTAGGCCGACACGAACGCTATGGACGAGGAAGCCCGGGGAAGGGGGGGTTGGGTGAGCCCGTCAGGTTCTCCGTGTACATGAATGCGAAGAAGAGAAAACGCAGCAACAAAAGTCCACGCACGACGGGGGCCAGAAGTCACGCACCTATCAGCGCCCACAGGGACCGCGAGTACCAGGCGCTCCGGCTGAGGCGGAGCAGGGAGAGGCCGATGGACACCTTGAGCAGGGCCAGGCCGGCGATGGAGGATATGATGGACTGGAAGAAGCTGGACCGGCGCATGACGACCATGTCCTCCTCGAGGATCGTGAGGGTGTGCTTGCCGAGGCCGTAGAAGGCCTGGACGGAGAAGATGGTCATGCCCGCCACGGCGCAGAGCTGTGAGAGGGGGACGGGTGCCGTTTGGTTAATTTTCATCTGTTCCCGTAGCAAAGGAGATGGACAAACCCCCTCCGTAGGGAAACTTCTCTACACTCACCACGGAGGCGACGACGACGGCGTCATCGCGTCCCACGACCTTGACGACGGCCACGCGGGTGTAGACGCGCAGGCCGACGAACAGCAGGGCGAGCGCGTGGAACCCGCCCGTGACCCCGACGATCATGGCCGTGTTGCTCTCCCTGGCCCACTCGGGGTCGATCGGCTGGGCCGGCGGCGTCTGGCTTGGGGACATGTGGCAGCTGAGGGAAGAGGCGGGCGCATGGGCGCTGGCTGACGATGGCTGGGAGCTCAGGACGGGATAAGAGAGAGAGAGAGAGAGTGTGTGTGTGAAAGGGAGAAAAGGGGGGTCCAGGGAAGGAGACACAAGAGGGCTGGCCTGTCCGGCGGGTGCGAGGTTGTGGTGTGACTTATATGCAAAAAAAGTCTTGATGAGACCGGGAGATGCTGCGTTTAGGGGAGCTGGTCTGGAAGGCGAAGAGAGAGGACGACGAAAGAAGACGACGAAGAAGAAGAAGACGAAGAAGAAGAAGACGAAGAAGAAGAAGACGAAGAAGAAGAAGACGAAGAAGAAGAAGAAGAAGAAGAAGAAGAAACCATAACAGCAGAAACCTGTATGTATTAGTCTCCCGGGGCGGGTGATACCCGTTGTAGAATTAGAAAACCCAGATACTACCGTATGCAAGTCGCCCGTGCCGCTGCTCACGTCGAAACCCACTCCTGCAGCCCGTTTTCCGACTTTTACTCTCTACGGATACTTTCCCCCCTCTCTCTCCGGGACTTGTGTGTGTGTGTGTGTGTGTGTGTGTGTGTGTGTGAAGAGCTGTTGCAGCTTCACCTGCGTCGGAGGGATGATGAGTTCAGTGGCGAGGGTCACTTATGCAACCGGCTTCTTCGAGCCACAATGATTTCCGACAGGACGGCATACCTGCGGCGCGGGATGATGGGGGGTGTAGCTCTCGATGGGGCTGGATCGTGGATGGACGGCCTCTCTCTCTCTCTCTCTCTCTCTCTCTCTCTCTCTCTCTCTCTCTCTCTCTCTCTTTCTATCTCCCTCTCTGCGGATGGCTACGCCGTCGGAGACTTTGTCTCGTCCCCCTTGCATACACATGCCATCATGCCATGGTGCGGAGGATGCTGTGTGAGATGGGCAGTTGGGTCAAGTAGGGCCGGGGGCCATGTG
>PJEX01000293.1:0-21816 GCA_005350895.1 Colletotrichum tanaceti
CCCCCCCCCCCCCCCCCCTCAACTCGCTCATCGATTGTCTGACGAGAATGGGCTCTGGCATCTGGATAATCTGGATAATCCCCCCCTCTCTCCAATGCAAAGCACCAGGATTCAGAAACACCCACACCCCTTCCTTCCCCTTGGTGGAAAGGAAATCCCACGGCTTTGGTCCCGGCGACGACTGCATCCTGCACGAGCGAGACGGGCAGAGAGGCTGCCTCGGTTGCCTGCACGCTTCAGAAAGCTGCGCCAGTACTCCATGTACAGAGCATGTGCCTTCACTCAGGTAAAGTAACTGGCCAGGGGGGGGAGAGGGAGAGGGGGGAGAGGGATGGGAAAAGACTGTCGGCGGTCTTTTGGAAATACGCCAAGAGGCCGTCTCGGTGTCTCTGCGAGCACGTCATCGCCAGTCGGGCGAATGAAGCCGAGTCTGTGTGTTTCCCGAGCGAAGCGGCCCAGAGAAGGGGGGGACAAAAACAAATTTGTGGCACAGAGAGAGCCCGAGTCTTCCTGGCGAACAGCCCATGACGGTGGATACATGGAACCAAGAGTTTCTGCAAATCCGCGGTCTGCAGCAGGGTTTTTTTTCCCTTTCTTCATCGTCGCCTGGTTGCATGAGGCTCCGGGACGTCGCCCGGATTCCCCCGTTCTTGGCGGGCCGGTCCGAGGCCCGTCGCCGTCCCCGGCATCGGCAGGAGGGAAATAAAAGTCTCGGGCTCCGTCGCCATCCCCTCCGTCTCCACTTCCCACTTCTTTGCATGCTGGTTGTCATGGGCGGGCACACAGTTCCTCGAGTCTGTTTGGCTGTCTACTCCGAGTCTGTTTTGACCACACGGGGAATGGGATACCGAGAGCTCGGGATACTCAAAGAAGCGTGAGAGTGGACAGCACTACCTAGACCGCCTCTTAGCCGTGTCACTGGTATGGGCAATATCTACGGTGTCTACCAGGTAGCTGCCATCATGCTCCAGTCCTGTTCGAATTGGGTACCTACCTCTCGGCCTGGTAGCTAACCAGAGGGCTGGGACATTGATGACCTATCCCTTTTTCTCTCTCTCTCGAAACGATGGGGCCATCTTGTCGGAAGAAAATAGCCACTGAGCCAGCAACCATACAACTCGACAAGGCAGTGGCGCAAACGCCGAATTCGGTGGTATTAATACAACTACCGTTGTTGGCCTTCTTCAATACAACATCTTCCAACGACAGCAAGATTTCTGCAGCGTGTTTGCCTTGTCCTCATTTTCGTACATGTTGGAACTTTTGCCTCTTGTAGAGATTTTCCTAGTAAAGGCCCTCAGCTCTAACACCATTTGATAGATAGGGGGCCTAAACCGAGACAGCAATATATGCATTGTCCTCTCTCACCGCGACGGACTCTTCCGTCCTAGCGAGCTCTATCGGCCTCTCTTTCCATCGGGAGTTTCTCGCTTGCACGACTTGCAGTTGATGGCGGTGGCGGCGGCGGCTTGACCCTGCCCCCAGCCATCGTGAGGCGAAAGACCGAAAAAAGATATCCGACACGATTACAACTTCACCCAATGAAAGCACCGTCCTCCGCCTCAGGGGTGGCGTTGATATTGCGCAAGACGAGCTAGAGAAGGGAGGGGCTAGTAAGTAAAGCGCCAAGATCCGACTGGGCTGGAGTGCAAGTTGCCAACGCGATCGGCGCGGCAGTTGCACGTGTTAGTGCCATCGTAAATGCGCGCAGGTTTGACGTAAGTCTAGGGTGTTCTCCCTCCATGGCGGCTAGTCATGCTGCCAGAACTGCTTCGCAAGATCTCCATTATCAAACTAAACCATCAATCAACAGCTTGATGATCCAGGTGATTCTCCCGTCTATTGTGAATAATTATGGATGTCACGCAGGGGGGTATTCGGCAGCGACTGCCGAGAAGCAGTGCCGTTGTCTTCAACGAGCGGGTTGCCATGCGGACACCCGCGACCGTCGGCGACAGCCATGCAAACATCGTCACAATGATACGAGTCTTATTACCAGACAAGCTGGGTTGAGCAGTGTGCGGAGATGGGCTCCTCACGCACAGGTCGCCGGCGCCGACCCCGCCGGGTGACGAGGGCCGAGACCACGAGGTGGGTAGTGGAGCATACCCATTCCCAGTTATGACGGATCGGCCGCGCGGTCGCCAAGGCAGTAGAGGTGAAGGAAGTCGACAGCTTTGCGGAGACGTTTGATCGAGAAGCGCGGTAGTCGTGGAAAAGCGAAGATCATCTGGAAGGGGCCTCGGTAAGCGTGTTAAAGCGTCGAGAAGTGTGCTTTTGAAGAACCTAAACAATGCTTGAGGATATAGATCTGTCCGGTTCAAACGAACCTACTAATCTTGATACCGCGTAAGGATCACGCCGGTTTTGTCGAGATTCCCCTCTCAGGAACCGACAGTCTGTTGGTGGTAGGGTTAGTACGTCTGCTAGCCATGTGTCAGAAGAGGCAGAAAAAGAAACGCCAGGAGAACGGCTGGTACTTTTGCCGGACTATATACGATCATTGAGTGCCAGTTCAGTATAGCTAAGTCGTTGGAAAGCTAGAGATTATATTTGAACCTTGGTTACGTCCCAGGTTGTGACTAACGATCATTGATCTGTCTCTCATGTTTGGCAACGGTAGGCCGAGACCTTTTTTTGACGTTGTAGCACATCTGGAACAAACCATGTGGCAACTTCGAACCCTGAAAGCATTTGGTGAGTTCGACAAGGAGACATTTTCATCGCCACGATAGAGATTCGCCCTGAAACTTGAAGGGGCGTACTTAACCAGCGGTCCAGCAAGCCCCAGCCAAGGAAACATGCCAAAAGTCGACAAGTTTAAACATGTCGTAACAAGTCAAGATGGTCATGCAAGCTGCCAAGAATAGCTTAGTTCCAAAACAGCAAAACATGAACCCTCCTCCCTCCCCCGAGGCAGCTGGGCATAGCCTTGTCCAATGAAATAAGCGCCGAGATGTGGACGCGAGCTCCAAGGTTCAGAAAGACTTCTGCCTCGATCACAAAGTGGCCCAGCTCATGGCCCAAAAAGATGGTCAACGGCATGATAAAACACAAGCACATTTCGAAAGCTCTACACTCTTGAAACGAATGGGAAAGTTCGGATAGCACAACATAATGCCTGGAACGCCACTTCCATGAACGTATGCGAGAAGAGTCACTGTCAGGAGTGCGGTGTTTATGGTCAGTGACTTACACTATTGATACCTGTTGGCAAACACGAGGCCAAGAAGTCAGGATAGATGATTTCATAATCTCACGCAGTAATCCTATTCCAGTAGTTATCCTGTGATATGGACCGGAAGCAACCTCACCACCGCGAAAGTGCGAAACACCAAACTCAACTGGAGTTCGTCTTATATCGGCAACCTACACCTTTCCAAAACGGGTCAAACCGATCCCGCAGTATGATTTACAACAACGGACACCCCCGAGGGGACACCGTTACAATGGTGGCGACCGCCCAATGGTGACTTCACCGACCGACCCGGCCTGGGGAGATACGAAAGACCTAGAACATGTCCAGAGTCAAAGGAGGGATGAATGTTTCTGGTTTGAAACGGGTGGGGTTTACGAGCACAAACACGCCTGCTGCCACGTGCCCGCCTCCATTGTTAGTCTCTGCGGCGGCTGCTTGCATGTGGGTGCTAAGACGTCAGTCCGAGCGGACGTTGGATCAATGCGACTGGACGCGAGAAGAGAGAATGGCACTCAATGGGTGAAGAGTTGATATGACTCGCCTGCCGTGTACGAACTCATCCGAAAAGAAGCTTTTGTTGGAAGCAAGATGGAACTCAATGCAACCACTATGAGAAAGCCATAATCCATCTGCCCCCTGTGCCTCTGTGCTTCTCTCACAGCGAGAAGAAGAAGAAGAAGAAAAAGGTTCGCTGCAGGGTTGGATGGAGTGGCTGATGAGTGACAGTCGTTTTGCCGTGCGCCATGATGTTCGATGACCGCCTCATGTTTGTCCTGCAGGACGTCCTCGGGAGATGTTGGAAGCAAACTCTGCCAGCCGTAGAATACTTAAGACGATGTCAGCTTTGACAATGTCGTCACGTGGTCCCCCTCCGCCCCCCCAGAGCAGTTGTTTAATACATGTAGGGGGGGGAGGAAGCGAGTGAAGAAGAGCTGGATGGACCACGGCTGCTGGCATATTGAATAGTAAAAAGTCGAATGGAGCGAGCCGCGGAATCCCCCTTCATCTGAGGCACGAAACACGGCAAAAGAAGAAAAAAAGGAAAAACAAAACAAAACAACAGAAAAGGGTTCACACGATGTGGGAAGAACTGTGGTCGATCCACGGCCTTCTGGCTCTCTTCCGCTGGTTTCTGCTGCCGGGAACCCATCTGCCGTCAATACACAGCGCGGCCTCGCACGCCTTACACGCGGCCTCCAACTGGGTATCGGGCTCCAATGCCACTTTCATGACCAAGAGCAACACCGACCTGGCCGAACTGACCAACTCGGCCTCGGTGCTGGCGGCGGAGGACGACTTCGACGTGCTGCGGTATGTCGACCCCCTCATCGGCTCCGCGGACGGGGGCAACGTCTTCGTCGGCGCGACGCTGCCGTACGGCATGGCAAAGGCCTCGGCGGACACCAACAGCACGTCGAACCAGGGCGGCTTCACCCTGGACGGCAGCCCCGTCACCGGCTTCTCGACGATGCACGACTCCGGCACGGGCGGCGGCCCGTCGCTGGGCAACTTCCCGCTGTTCGCGTACACGACGTGCCCCGGCGGGGTCATCAACTGGTGCGCGTTCCCCAAGAAGGCGAGGGCGAAGTACGGCTTCTTCGACAAGGGCGACGTCCGGGCCAAGCCGGGCCTGTTCAACATCACGCTGCGGACCGGCATCCGGGTGGAGATGACGACGACGGAGCGGGCGTCGCTCATCCGGTTCAACTTCCCGCAGGCGGGGCAGCCGCTCATCCTGCAGGACCTCTCGGACCTGGGCGACACGCGGCAGGACAACGCCTCGATCCGGGTGGACGGCAAGACGGGCCGCATCCGGGGCCACGCGCGCTTCAAGCCGAGCTTCGGCAGCGGCACGTACGACCTGTACTTCTGCACCGACTTCCGCGGCGCCGACGTGCTCGACAGCGGCGTCTTCGCCGACAGCCGCGCCAGCGCCGACGTCAAGAAGCTGACCATCTCGCGGTCCATCAACGGCTACCCGCTGCCGGGCGGCGCCTTTGTGCGCTTCAAGACGGCCACCCGGCCCATCACGGCGCGCGTCGCCACCAGCTTCATCAGCGAGCAGCGGGCCTGCCACCACGGCGAGCGCGAGATCCCGGACTACGACTTCCAGCGCGTCGCGGTCGAGGCCCAGGCCGCCTGGCGCAAGAAGCTCAGCCCCATCCGGGTCAACACCACCGGCGTCAGCCGGTCCCTCACGCGCAGCTTCTACAGCGGCATCTACCGGACCATGATCAACCCGCAGAACTACACGGGCGAGAACCCGCTGTGGGACAGCAGCGAGCCGTACTGGGACTCGTTCTACTGCCTCTGGGACTCGTTCCGCTCCCAGATGCCCTTCCTGACCGTCATCGACCCGACCGCCGTCGCCGAGATGGTCAGGTCCCTCATCGACACGTACCTCAACCTCGGATGGCTGCCCGACTGCCGCATGAGCCTGTGCAAGGGGCTCAGCCAGGGGGGCTCCAACGCCGACAACGTGCTGGCCGACGCCTACCTCAAGAACGTCACCGAGGGCATCGACTGGGACCTCGGGTACGAGGCCGTGCTCAAGGACGCCGAGGAGGAGCCCTTTGACTGGAGCGTCAACGGCCGCGGCGGCATGGACAGCTGGAAGCGGCTCGGGTACATCCCCGTCCAGGACTTTGACGTCCGCGGCTTCGGCACCCTGACGCGGAGCGTCTCCCGCACGCTCGAGTACAGCTACAACGACTTCTGCATCGCCCAGATGGCCGACCGCATGGGACACGGCGCCGACCGCGACAAGTACATCGCCTCCAGCGGCAACTGGCGGAGCCTCTACAAGCGCGACCAGAAGTCGGCCTTCTTCAACGGCACCGACACGGGCTTCCGGGGCTTCTTCGAGCCAAAGTTCCTGAACCAGACGTGGGCGTACCAGAACCCGCTGAACTGCAGCAACCTGGACCCCAAGAGTGCCTGCTCGCTGCAGAACAACGGCGCCGAGACCTTTGAGGGCAGTCTCTGGGAGTATGGATTGTAAGTCGATGACTCTTTCTGTCCTGTCCTGTCCTGTCCTGTGTGATGTGACTTCTGGCGGAAGGCTATCAATCAACAACTAACTCTCCTCAGCTTCGTCCCCCATGATCAAGCAACGCTCATCGACACCTACGGCGGCCCGGACGCCTTCGTTCGCAGACTCAACTTCCTGCACAACCAAAAAATCACAAACATCGGCAACGAGCCGTCGTTCCTCACCGTGTTCCAATACCACTACGCGGGACGCCCCGGGCTCTCGGCCAGGAGGGCCCACTCCTACATCCCGTCCTCCTTCTCGGCCAAGCCCGGGGGCCTGCCGGGGAACGACGACAGCGGCGCCATGGGGTCGTTCCTCGCCTTCTCCATGATGGGCCTGTTCCCCAACGCCGGGCAGGACGTGTACCTCATCATCCCGCCCTTCTTTTCGAGCGTCGAGTACACCCACCCGCAGACGGGCAGGACGGCCCGGATCCGCAGCACCAACTTCGACCCCCGGTACCGCAACATCTACATCCAGAACGCCACGCTCAACGGCAAGCCCTACCGGAAGAACTGGGTCGACCACAGGTTCTTCACCGAGGGCCAGCAGCTCGTGCTCACCCTGGGCCGGAGGGAGAGCAAATGGGGAACGCGGGTCCGGGACCTCCCGCCGAGCCTGGGAGAGTATCGCGGGTTCAACAGGACCTTTCTCTCGAACAGCACGGGGGTAGTAGACACGACGTACAAGAGCAACTTTGGGGATTTGGGACACGGTTCGGATGTGTAAATTTCGGCGTTAGCTTCTGGGAAGGGGGGGATACACGACAGAGTTCAAGAGTTGATTCAAGTTTGTATGGCAAGACATATATATTTCTTTGCTTTGGATACCTCTTATGTATGCATTCTAGGCCATCCGGTGCCGGTCAGGCAATATACTACAATCACATCAACTTGGAGACCATCGCAACGTGTGCTGCCCTCTGGTTGTGAAGACTTTTTGAGAATTCTCTATTTCTAAACGAGAACTCGACTTTCCCTCAAACACCCACCACCGCCCCATCTCCAAGAAACACCCGCCCCTGCAACGCCTTTGGGCCCGTAGAACACACACCACACACACACACACACACCAGACTCCGCCGCCATGGTTCTTATGCCCAGTTCAACGCCTTGTGGTCGTAAAACTCGATCCTCTTGGTGGGGATGTCATCGAAAAGAGACGCCTTGACCAGAACCTGGGCCGGGGATGCCTTTGCCGGGATCTCGCTCTTGACCGGGCTGTGGTGCTGGGTCATTAGTGAGAGTTGATTGTTGGGTGGGAAGTAATGAATTATAGAACGACGACTCACCTGCCGCAGTTCCGACAGAAGAATCGCTTGTAATACGAATTTTGTATCAGTTCACCTCGTGCCTTGAAGAAACCTGTGACTGGACACCACTCACATGTACAGCGTTCCCAGAATCGGTGTTGGTGTCCACGTACTCTGCCAGGGTGTTCTGGCTGTCCTCGATACTCCACTGGCCGTCCCCGACGAAGAAGTTCATGGAGAAGGCTAATATTATTCCGACGTGAGCAGAGGATCATGGGGACATGCATAATAATGCAAGCTACTGTCAATCACTCACGACCACCGGTACGCCTGCAGTTTGCGCTGAAAATGTGAAATTGTAGTTTAGTAGTGGCACTTTTGGCACGCATGTTGGGGGTTAAAACACTCATACCAGTGGCAGACGATGACGCTCTCGGGCTTGTCACCCAGAGTGACCTTGACCGAACCGCAGTTGCAGTGTCCTTGGTAAGGCGCCATAATAGTGAATGAGGGGTAACTGGTGACGGGACTTTGAACAATAGCTTGTTATGAAGCGTCAGGAAGCAGATGTTAACAATTGCCGAGAGAAAAGGTGTGGGAGGCGAAAAGAGTTCCATTTAATTGTCCCGAGCGGCCGGTGTTGTGCCTCGGTCCATGACGTGGATTACCTCGATCGAAATTAAGGCGAGCAGAAGCCTAAACCAAGCCCCCCCCTCCTCTCCACCTCCCTCTCGAGAACAAGATAATCCGAGTTACTGGTTCCCGGAGAGAGAAGGGAAGCTTGGTCCAACAGGCGGTGTGGAAGAGGGGGGGTGAGGGGGGCATGAAACATGAGTCGTGGCAGGGTGTTGAGAGATAGAGAGAGATAGAGAGAGAGGGGGGAGAGGAAAAAGAGGGAGAAAGAGACACAGAGAGAGAAGGGCATCACCACCGCAGGTCTTGGTCTATGATGCTGTCTTCATCCAGAATATAGGCGGTCTATCGCCTTGGTTGTACGTCTTGACAAGACTGCATAAATGGCGAGCTGGTCGTTGATACGACTGAGAGAAGACCTTGGACGAGCGGGTGAAGGCAAAAATCGTCTGGATGTGGATTGCGATATGTCCATGCTGGTATTGAGACTCTATCAAAACACCCACGCCAACGTACACATCCAAAAACAAAAATCACGTCCAGTCGCTCCATTTCGAGCCCTTCCAGTACACGGCCCCGTCGTGCTCGAACTGGGGCCCCTCGGCCTCGACGATGTGCCCGAGCTCGCAGCGGTCGAACTGCACGCGCGTCTGCCGCGCGTAGAAGTCGTCGAACCGCGGGGCGAGGGCCTCGCGCAGGCTCCCGACGTTGCCGGACGGGTGGAGCGCGCTCCACGGCCGCGAGCAGGTGACGCCCCGGCAGGACTTGAGCACGAAGAGCAGCGAGTCCAGCCGGGGCAGGACCTTGTCCAGAGGGTACCCGAGGACGGTGGCGCCGGCGGCCAGAGCGGCCTCGTCTGCGTGCAGGAGGTTGTGCAGCTGGCCAGGGTCGGTCTGCGTGGACGAGAGAAGAGGGAGAGAGTCAGCCGGACTTGATTCGATCCCATGGTAACTTGCCAGCTTCTTTCTGGGGGTGAGGAAAGGGAGAAGCAGTCGAAACTTACAGTCATGTCGTAGAGCTCGTGCTCGTTGGTGCACCAGACCGAGTAGTAGAGGCTGTATCCCTCGCCGACGACGCGCAGCGCCTTGTACGTGTTGTTGAAGATGCGCTTCGTGTCGTCGCCGTTGAAGCCAAAGGTGCTCTCCGTGATGGCCCAGCCCCAGTACTCGACGTTGACGTGCTCGCGGGCGAGCGGGGCCTCGTCGTTGAGCTCGCCGGCGGAGAGCGGGATCGGGGCGCCGTCCAGGTCGGCCCGCAACGGGGCGCCCGCGAGCGCGAGGATGGTGGGCACGAGGTCGACGTGGGCCGTGACGGCCTCGGTGACGCCGCCCCGGGGCACGCCGGGCCCGCGCACGATGAGCGGGATGTTGATGTCCTCCTCGTACCCGCACTCCTTGCCGGGCTGCAGCCGGTGCTGGCTGATGTGGTAGCCGTTGTCGGTCGTGTAAAAGATGTACGTGTCGTCCAGCACGCCGTGCGCCTCGAGCCGGTCCACGAGCCCGTCCACGAGCTCGTCGACGGCCTGCAGCGCCCGCAGCCGGCCCCGGAAGTGCTCGTCGTTGTACTCGACGTTCTCGTCCGTCAGCTTCGGCTGCCGCCGGATCCAGTCGGCCCCCGAGGGCTTGTCCGGGTTGAAGTTGGCCGTCCGGGGCACCTTGGCGTCCTTGAACAGGTGCTTGTGCCTCTTGGCCCCCAGCGGGAAGTTGACCCTGAACTTGTCGTCGGACACGGGCACGTCTTCGTCGGGGCCCTTGACGGGGTTGAGGATGCTGGCGTTGACGTTGCTGTGCGGGGCGATGGGCGCGATGGCCAAGAAGAAGGGCTTGCCGGCCTCGACGGCGTCGTCCAGGAAGCCGTAGGCCTTGTGCGCGACCAGGTCCGTCGAGTACTCGCCGAGATGGTTCACCGGCTTCTCGTGGTTGCGCTGGAACGTGGCGTTGTAGTAGTCGTACGTGTTGGGGTCCAGAAGAAAGTCCTTGGGCCAGATGAGCAAAGAGGAACAATAGATCAATAAGCGTACGGGCTTACAGAAGAGTTCCAGCCCTTCAGATGGGGACTGTCGTAGTTCCAGATGGTGTGAGCATTGAACATTTTGCCCGTGTAAAACGTGTTGTACCCGGCATTCTGCAGCCATATGGGCAAGTAGTTTTCGTTGTGGCCATTCTTGACGAAGACGGGGAATCCGCCTGTAGAGGTTTCGGTGAGTTTTCTCATGTACTTGAAGGAAAATGAAATAAAAAATAAATGCAGGACTGAATCTCACCATAAGGCGGGTTGAGATCGGTGACATTGGTGTTGTGTGCCAGTTTGCCCGTCCACAAACTCGCGCGGGAGGGGCAACACACCGCCGTCGTGCAGTAGTGCTTCCGGTAGAGAGTCCCCTGGTCGATCAGCCGCTTCTGGATGAGGGGGATATGCTCCAGAGAGTTCATATGGAGGTCTTGGTCGTCGGTCAAGACGAAGACGATGTTTGGCCGGGAGGATGACGGCACCGCCGCCGCCGCCGCCGCATCCCGGTCGGAGCCGGCGAGGGGAGCCTGAGCGTCGCCGCCCGCGGCAGCAGCAGCAGCAGCAGCAGCATTGCCGGACAGAAGCGATGCCGCGGAGGCGGCCAGTACCCAAGTCTTGAACTGCATCGTGAAGTTTTGACGTCTAACTGCAGTCTGCTGCTGATCCGGCACCTTGCAGGCCAAGTTGGTGGTTATGCCGGGAAAAGAAACCCTCCCTCTGCTTTTTTTCCCTCTTTTTTTCTGTTCATCATCCGAGACTCAAAACCTGTTTTCTTACTTAAGCCGCGAGCTCCGCATTCCGGTACATCGCAACCCTTGGGATGACTCGCCGGATAAGAATTGGATGTCGCCGCCCGCGCGAGTTCCGATGACGTGCTCCGTCCCCAGTATCGCAACAGCCGGTACCATATCCACATCTTCACCGACAGCGGAGCATCAGGAGGACCTTTGACTGTTTCCGTGTTGTCTCGACCCTGGGGGGCTTTTATTCAGACTGAAAGGAAAAGATAAACGATAGCTATTACAGCGGGCGGAAACCGGCCTACTTGCCTGATTAACACCTTTTCAACTTGTGCCCCAAGGTCACTCGTTCTAATTAAGATGGCACGGGAGATATGCAGCACGCGCTTGTGTAAATATATCTCATCGACCTCCGAGGAGATGCCGGTTTTCGTCCTGTTATCTTTGCAGTTCGTCTTGGCTTCACCATGTCGTTTTTGCCAACAACACCCGCGTGCCTACCACTGATGTGACATTCTCTGCTCTCTAATACAGACTCTGATCATTTTGTATTAACTATTACACGCATTGCAGGACACCTGCTGCTCAAGTGTTCAGCCATGATTTGCCAAACGAATCACTGGAAAAGCTGCTCCGCGAGCTACCGCCGTTGAACTGTGCTTGATAGTATCTTCAAACTGCAGCTAGATTATTTATGTCTCAGATGGCAAACATCATGCCTACAACATTGAACAGCTGATACCCCGGTAATCCGAATGTAGGAAACCCCTACGGCTACTCGACAGGAATAGCCAACGTCCGCAGCAACCATCTGCCGACCTACCTGTCCTGGATCAGGTTGTCCTGATGCATAGACTCAAGGGGCCTGGACTAGACGTCGGGAGCACGCTTGGGTCTCGACGACCCCCGCGATGGTGCAAGACGAGCAGCCGATGGTGGTATCGTTCTGCCCGCCGTACCTAATTCTTAACTGTTCCGTTCGCTCTTACAGCCGAGCGTATACGACGACCCGTCAATAGCATCGCAGTATAAACCCCAGGACAATTGGTACGTGTCACTGGCGTCATTGTGTATACATGGATAATGAACCGGAGACGTGAACACTGAATTTTGAAATCAATTAGGCAAAACCTCCGCCGCTTCAATCCCTCGGCTCGCTGGACATGGGCTGAGGAAAACGATGTTATTCGCAGAACAGACTGGCGGATCATGATATGGGCTTGCATCATGGCAAGTTGGAGACGTCTCTCCGACCTAAGGAAACCATGCTGACCCAAATGCGTCGCAGTTCATCGGTCTTGAAATCGACCGAGCAAACTTGAGCCAGGTATTTTGGTTTTCCTTGATTACATGGGTATTGGTCGGAGTCATGTTACTCACACTTTGAGACATGATAGGCATTGACCGACAACTTTCTACACGATCTATGTCTCACTACCAATGGTGAGCTCGGCCGATCCTCGCTCATCTCGTCGTGACTGACATCGGGGCAAGACTACAACTTGGGAAACACCCTCTTCTCGCTGTCGTTCCTCTGCGCGGAGCTGCCCTCGCAGCTCGTGTCCAAGTGGGCGGGCCCGGACCGCTGGATACCGACCCAGCTCGTCCTGTGGTCGCTGGTGGCGGCCTGCCAGTTCAAGCTCAACGGCCTGGCCTCGTTCCTGGTGTGCCGTTGCCTGCTCGGCTTTCTGCAGGCAGGCTTCATCCCCGACGTGAGTCCCTCGTCTGTTTCTGTCACTGTTCCGAAATAACAGCAGCTCCCCCCTCCCGTCTCCGTCTCTTGTCGCTCTAGGGCTGACAAAACTCCGGTCCGGCCCGGCCCCCCCCCCAGATCATCTTGTACCTCTCCTACTTTTACAAACATGCCGAGATGACCATCCGGCTGGGGTTTTTCTGGATGGCCATGACCTTTGCGGACATCCTGTGCGCCCTCTTCGCCTACGGCATCCTCCACATGCGAGGGGTGCATGGCCACGAGGGTTGGCGTTGGCTCTTCCTCATAGAGTTAGTTTCTCTCTGCCTCCAGATATCATCATTCCTAGGTCATGCCGATTCTGACTCTGGCCCAGGGGACTACTTACTATGGTCATCGGCCTCTTTTCATTCCTCTTGATGCCCGCCGGCCCCACTCAGACGGCAAGCTGGTTCAGGGGTAAGAATGGCTGGTATACGCCCAGGCAAGTAATAATAGGGGGTGACCATCGTTAGGGGAGCAACTATCGACTGACCAGACGCAGACAAGAAGAGATCATGGTCAATCGTATCATTAGAGACGATCCCCAAAAGGGTTCCATGCATAACCGAGAGAGCATCACACTCCGGCTGCTCTGGAAGAGCGTGTGCGACTACGACCTGTGGTACGATGCATCTCCTAATGACTTTCTTCCTCTTTTCCGTTCTGCCCGCCCCCCGGAACTCGAGAGAAATCGTTAGCCTAACTTGACTATCCCAGGCCCATTTACCTGATCGGATTCACTTTCCTCGTTCCCGCCACCTCGCCCAGACAGTTTACCTCACCCTCTCGCTCCGAGGGCTCGGCTTCAGCACCTTTCACACCAACCTCTTGGTCATCCCGTCTCAGGTGCTCTCAAGTAAGTCCATGCCCGTCGCGAAAAAAAGAGAGACTCTGCGGATTCGAGCTCATTAACAAATACAAACTAAGCGCTCTCCATGATGCTGTTGCTGTGGACCGCCGAGAGAACCAAGCAGTTCCTGGGGTGGTCGGCCTTTTCGCAGATTTGGATGCTCCCGTTCCTCATGTGGCTAAGAGTCGTCGACATCACCAAGGCGTCGAGGTGGACCGTCTGGGCCGTCATGACCCTGATGCTGACGAAGCCGCAACGTAAGTCGAGCATGCGTCAGGAGGGAGATACAGACACCGTCTCTCTCTCTCTCTCTCTCTCTCTATAAAAGTCCGTGGCCCTCCTCAACTGACCATCAAATCCTCCTGGCCAGCGCACCCCATCCAGGTCAACCTCGTCTCGCGCAACTCCAACGCCGTCCGCTCCCGCACGGTATCCGCCGCCCTCTACAACATGTGCGTCCAAGTGGGCACCATCATCGGCTCCAAAATCTACAGGACCGACGACGCGCCCACCTACCGCCGGGGCAACGGTGTGCTCCTGGCCATCGTCGCCTGAAACCTGTGCGTCTACGCCGGCGCCCGCGGCTACTACGTCTGGCGGAACAGGGTCCGGGACCGGACGTGGGACGCGCTCCGGGCGGACGAGAAGGTGGCGTACCTGGACCGGAACGAGGACGGCGGGAGCAAGCGTCTGGACGTTCGCTTCGCCTACTGAGCCTCCAAGTCTGGGGAGGGAGAGTGGGGCGGGGCGGGTGAAGACTCGGTCAACATAGGTCGCTCGCCTCTCTAAAGGCCCAGACGGTACATTGCGGCCGAACTATATCGATTTGCGGTTATTCGACAGGATCGTCTAATGAGGGAATGGACAAGCGAAGAGGAGTTGAACAAGTCCCAACGCCCATCTGTTGCTGAATAATGCTTGATGGAACATGGACAGTACATGAGACGGACCGCATAGAGTTGAACATGAAGATTGCCATGATGCATGTTCTGGAGTCGTCGTTGAGGAATGTGACACGATGGCAAACCAGGTTTTCCTGCCTTGGATCCCTGTGCTGATATTGCCCCTTTTTCTATGAGAGCGGATGGGCAAGTTTCCATCTTGCCCCCACCGAGATGTCACCAGGTTTCCTAATGACTGATTACTTCGGGTTGCTTTCCGTCATTTCAGTCGGCTTCGGCATGGTGCCGGGTCGGCACGTTTGTGCAACGGCATGTCTGGCGAGCTCGAGGGCGAATGACGGAGACGGAGTGTTCGCAGTTACGCGGGTAACTTTCTGTTGCGTTCCGGGGAACATGGCCACCGTGACCATTGCGCAACAGAACCGTCTTCGTGAGCTGCCATCCTCCAGCTTTCATGTCTAGGTTGGCGGATGAAGCTTGAGGATGGGCGGCGAACTGGTGAATTCCTGTGGCTATTGCATCGGCAGACGTGGGCCTTGCGTCTTGTAATGAACGGCCCGAGTCTTTGCGTGGTCTCCAGAACGTCGTAGTAAGTTCAGCTGCGTGATGCTCATGCATAAAAGGGCAAATCATGATAACTCTGCCCCTCGATATTGCGGTTAGTCCACATCGATGCATCATGCGTACAGCAAGAGTCGAGCTTCAGGAGGAGGAAGAAGAGTAGAGGCTTCGGTGCCGCGTACTGACTTGAGTATTCAATCTGTAGATCGTCCGAGGGACCTCCCGAACTCCCCGGCGATGTTTCTCACCCGGTCCCCCGCTCCGTCGCCTGGTGCGAGGCGCTGATCCCGCCCACGGCGCCGGCGATGATGCCGCCGACGACGAGGATGGCCATGGCCAAGACGAAGATCCAGTACCTCCGTATCCACGACCGTCGGCGCTGCGCGTCCATCGGCTCGCCCGGGACCGGAATCGTGACGTACGCGCTGCCGGAGACCCCGTTGATGCCTTCGCGGTCCGGCTTCAACGTGGGGACCGTCGACAGCCGTCGCCCTTTGCCGTACCCGACGCCCGAGTAGTTGGCGACTTGCTGATCCGACCACTCTCGAGGGGCCATCTGGGTCTCTCCAACTCGGTTGAATTCGAACGTTGCCGTGGGAGGATGCGGCGAAGGGCTCGCTAATGGCGTGTGATGGACGTCGATGGTTTCCTGACGGAAAGGATCAGTCAACCTTTGATGTTGATGTGTATAGAAAGAAGAGGACGAAAACTCGAGGAACGATGAGGGGAAGAAAAGTAAATGAAACCCAGTCCATGGGTTACACATGTATCGCACGTGGTGCCACGTGTGGGCGTGCCGCATTTTTCCAAGAAGAGTCGCTTCCCGCCGACCCCCCCCCCTCTCTGAGACGATCACGACGCCACCAATATGCGTCTTATCCATGCGTGTCTCGGCCCAGAGGGAGACGCTCGTGTCGGATGCTCTTGTGCTTTGATTGGTTGGCTCATCCAATACACATTCATCTGCAATGATTCTGGACTCTGGCGGAAACATACCTAGGGAAAGGCTACTGTCCTTGGATTGGTTCGACAAACTGACGGAACTCCGTCAAGTGCTTGCAGAAAACTCTCGGGACTCATATCTTTGCTTCCCGGAGGTACAAGCACAAACGCAAGTTGTCAAACACGCTGCACATACACTGGCAATTGTCTCCGTTATCATCGTTGACCTATGCCACTCGATTGCAGAAGCCCCTTCTCCGCCAGGTCCCGTTGACTTTTTGGAGACGAGTAAGTAATCGTAGCGTTATGAAGCTGGCCACAACCCGCGAGCCTGCATGTCTCAACACAGCCGGTGTCAGATGTCTCGGCCAAGAATGACTGGCACTGGTTGCTCGCGTGGTGCCCATACTAGCGCGGTCTGGAAAAGAAATTATGGGCAGCAAACTCGTGCCACTCTGGAACACCGTCTGATGGCTTCATTCGTCCATCCCTTCCAAGGTGGCCGGAAAATCCGGGAACCCTGGGAACCCTGGGGTTGCCGGCGATGAGACTTCATTCGTTCGACTGTTGGGAGCCGGGTTTATGCACCATGATGGAATGCTTCGAGGGAAGGGTTAATAGTTGGACGAGCACACGCCGCCTAGACCATACCATGGCAACGAGTTTGCAGCCATCTCATAGGAAGGAATGAATGCTGCTCCTTTATAGTGCCTTGGGCCGGGTGTTTGTCAAGATTACTATGGATAATAATGAGAGTCGAAACCAATACTTGATTTCATATCGGAGTGCTTCTCTCTATTCGACACCACGATTCGTCTTTTCCAAAGCCTGGGATCATGCTGAGAGAGAATGAAGCTACAGACCCAAGAAATAATATTCTTCAAATACTTTGCTGGAAGTCTCGTTACCATCAAATCAATATCGCCAGCCGCTTTACCCACAGTGACCTTGACGAACGAATTGATCTTGTTTGGCTAGAGCTTAGACGACTTCTTGTGTATAGGAAGCCAACCCGGACAAATACCTTGGAATCGAAACCAATCAACAAATCGCAGAAGAGCTCTGTTTTGCCGGCTCAAAGCTTCGTCGTGTGCCTGCTGAATGATGGTGTCTTGGCGAGCAAAGTCGGCATCCACAGAGAGGGAAGCAAGAAAATAATGAGACCGCGAGGGACTTGTGAGTTCTGTCCCCTCACGTTCGAACCTGTATCCGTACCGGTATTTGACGCAGGTCATCATGTTATAATTAACTAACTCAGCATTCGAAGATCTACAGGGTCCGGCACATGGTTCCTAGAGTTCAAAAGAAATCCCACATCGCACCGTCGCCGACAACCCGACCAGAATCGCCAGATGCGGGTGGAGAGCGAGGTGACTTTGGCCGCCCACCACCTGACCACGAACGGGTTGGAAATGTCGTAGTCTGGGCCTCTGGTCACGCAATCGTCGGCAACAGGGGGCACGTCTGGACCAGAATCCAACGCAACCCCGTATTTCTTCCCTGATGGTCCACGGATAGATCATACCTACCCTTCCCCCCCCCCAACGGCAGCCCGCCACCGGTACTTGACTTACAACCGCGAGCATCACCCGTGGGGGTTGTGATTGGAGGCTGGAAGGCTGAAAAGCCCGTCAACAGGCGAGAACTACAGCATTTTGATCGAATTTCGGCGGGTTCTGCCCAGACTTTTGGCGTTTTCTCCGTGGGAGGGATGCATCGGACGTCGTGTGCGGGGGGGACGCCAATGGTGGTGCAAGTCTCTCGAGATCGCGACATTGAAAGAGAGAGAGAAAATCACTTCTTTCGGGTTTCTTCGGCGGCCTGAGTCGTGCGTTTCCTTGGAACCATGCCTGAGCTAATATCACCTGTCTGGGAGTTTATATACTAACATGAGGCCCGTTGTCAGGGTTTCCATACTCTATTACTGTAGAGTATTAATACCTGTTTTGCCTAGGATTCTGAAGAGGGCCACTTCGGCTATCAGTTTTCTTGCCAACCCGCGTCTCCGCTCACCGATTGAGCTCCGCACCGACTAATTAATTAGTCTCCCGCGGGTCTGTCTTGCCTCTTCTCTCGACTACAACGCAACGAGCGGACAAAGACACCATGGGTGAGACCGTATCGGTGTCGTCGTCGCCGACGCCTCCGCCGGCCGCTCGAGAAGAGCCCGTCAACTACGGGCCTCCCGAAGAGGGCATTTTCAAGCACGTCTCCAAGTTGGTCCCGTACTTCCGCGACGCCCGCAATGTGCTCGTCTTCAAGCTGGACGTCATGCTGCTCGCGTGGATGTTCCTCGCCGGCATCATGAAGGAGATGGACCAGTCCGCCACGACGCAGGCCTACGTCTCGGGCATGAGGGAGTCGCTCGACCTCCGCGGCAACGAGCTGGTCGAGTTCAACACCTTCTTCTCCATCGGCTACGCCCTCGGCCTGGTCCCCGGCCAGCTGATCCAGACGCGGGTCCGCCCGTCCATATTCCTCCCCCTCTGCGAGATGAGCTGGGGACTGTTGGTTCTCTTGTAAGTCGACCAACTCCATCTTGAAAATAACGAAATCACAAAAACAAACTGACGGACCTCAAGCACATACAAAGCACCCAATGCCCAGACCATCTTCGGCCTGCGCTTCTTCCTCGGCCTCTTCTCCTCCGCCTTCTGGCCCAGCGTCGTCGCCCTCATCTTCAACTGGTACACCCCCGCCGAGCTCGCCGTCCGCGTCGCCTGCTTCACCGTCTGCGACGTCGCCGGCGCCATGTTCCTCGGCGCCCTG
This sequence comes from Colletotrichum tanaceti, assembly GCA_005350895.1. Taxonomy (NCBI): domain Eukaryota; kingdom Fungi; phylum Ascomycota; class Sordariomycetes; order Glomerellales; family Glomerellaceae; genus Colletotrichum; species Colletotrichum tanaceti. The sequence goes on from PJEX01000293.1 coordinate 18,628, forward strand.
CAGGCCGCCCTCTTCCGCGACATGAACGGCGTCCACGGCTACGCCGGGTGGCAGTGGCTCTTCCTCATCGCCGGCGCCGTCACCGTCGGCCAGGGCCTCGTCGCCTTCGTCGCCGTGCCGGACTCGCCCTCCAACACCCGCGCCCTCTACCTCACCGCCAACGAGAGGCGCCTCGCCCGCGCCCGCATGGGCGCCTCGGGCGTCGTCACCTCCCAGCGCGTCCCCGCCCGCCTCCTCCGCGCAAAGGTCCGCCGCCTCCTCATCCACCCCGTCACCTACCTCTTCCTCTTCTCCTTCGCCTTCGGCGCCTGGGCCCACCGCGCCAACTCGTACTTCGTCCTGTACCTCGAGACCATCAGGGACGCCGCCGGCGACCGCGTCTACGACGTCTACCACGTCAACGTCCTGCCCCTGGGCGGCTACGCCCTGCAGATCGTCACCAACGTCGGCCTCAACTGGCTGTCCGACCGGAAGCGCTGGCGCTGGCAGATCAGCGTCTTCTCAGCCGCCGCCCACGGCCTCTGCCTCGCCGTGCTGTGCGCCTGGCCGTCCGACCACAGGGTCGTCCTCGCCTTCTACTTCCTCACCTACGCCACCAACGCCGGCAGCCCCTCCCTCATGGCCTGGATGGCCGAGATCCTCCGCAAGGAGCCCGAGGCCCGCTCCATCATCGTCGCCATGACCGTGACCACCGTCTACGTCGGCCACGCCACCATCCCCCTGGGCGCGTTCCGGGTTGCCGACGCGCCCAGATACCCCGTCGGGTTCCCGCTCACGACCTCCTTCACCGTCGCCACCATCCTGGTCCAGCTTGGCATGCTGTGGTGGCATAGACGGCACCCGGAGATGGCCGAGTACGGATACGAAAAGCCCTCCAACGCCCACGGGTCGGACGAAGAGAGCCCCAAGCTGGGCGACAACGAGACAGTAGTCAGCGGGCCTGACTCGAAGGCGGCCCAAGTTACAGGGTCGAGGGAGTTGTAGATATCAATTTCTAGAAAGCAGGCCTCGCGGGAAGGCCATTGGTGGACTCTGGGTTGTTCAGCCGGCATGGAGTACTTGAGACTTTCACGATATACCTCACGATTATAACAAATACCACTCAATAGAAGTGTCCCAAGAGACGGCAAGTCGTGTATATCACAACCCGGTTCTTTCACCTGATATGTCTCGGCCGCGTTGTTCGCAGACTTCTTTGCCGGTGTCGAGCCGAAATTCAAAACCTACCCGTAAATACGAGTATGATCATGAAGAGTTTCCCGCATTATTCTCCTCGGGTATCCTCGAGTACTGCCCTCTTGAAGTGATGCTGGCAAGCAGAACCATAACGACGGATACGTTGATGTGGCAGAGACTAACAATGCCGTACGAAAAGGGGCAATCCATACTGTCGTTGTCCTTGCTGTAACTGTAACGAGTACCCAACCAACGAGACACAGACGACGAATAACGATCTGCCGTGGGAAGAACACGAGGAAGATCCGAGGCACATCATGTATGCCGGTGCGCTTCCGGAAGGGATGGTAATTACGGCCATCTCTTCGAGATTTGGATGAGGCCCTGCATTCCTCATTGGCGGCGACAAAAAACAGTATTACTTCCTCAAGATCCCTTCGGCGGCACAAGTTAGCCTATGGAGTCTTGGCTTGGAAAGGTCCGAGGTCGGCCTTTGAACAGTGTGATGTCACGAGCTAGAGCCTAGAGCCCACATTAGGCATGGAAGAAAAAGAGGGAAAGATGCTTGAGCCTATGAGATAGGAAGTGAGTGAAATAGGGCCTATATATATACATATGAGCACGTGAAAGGACTGTTTCAGAGGGCTCGCAGAGTGCTGGATTTCCCTGTGACATGTGACGAGGTCGTTCGTGTGGTTTCTGAGTCGATTCGATTCGACTCCATACTCTAGCAAATGGCGGAAGGGACTGAAAATGTGAGCATCCGTTCCAGTCGGATTCTATAGCAAGATTGATTTGCACATTTCGTTGGTTGACTGCGAGTGGTCTTCATATCGTACGTTGAAGAGATTTCCAATAATCGTTCAGACGCGGTTCCTTGCGTGGATTGAGCCCGTTGGAGAGATAGTTGCTTGAAGCTGAGAAATCGAGCCACAGTTTCGTGTTCTGGGAGAAACCCATAACGGTAATATAGACGCCAGAGCAGCTGGTTTGTCGGTTGAGTAACACAAGTCGACAAGAGACCATCCAAAGCAAGTCAGGTTCCACTACATGCAGCAGCCAAATAGTATTCTGCAACCCGTCACTAACTGGCTTCCGCCCCAGGATGATGACAGGTCATCCACTAAGAAATCTACTACATCTATGCCATTCCCAATCATCACGGCCAATAGAGGGCTAGTTCATGTCATCTCCGGCCTTCGACGTCGAATGTGAGGGGGTCCGCGTGTCGATAGGCCTAACCTTGAGCTTCTGGAGTCAACATCCAGCAATTTCTCTTGCATGGAGATTTGAATGAGTTACCCGGCAACTACCAACGACGCTTAGAGAATCTGGAAGAAGTAATCAAGGGCTTGAGTGGCGTTTGTTCACTGAGATCTCGCCTATGAATAGGAACCTTGTACCGTCATAGAGTGAGTGACTTTTATGTACCAACCCCATGACTTTATCACCATCAAATAAAGTCAGTTGGAAAAAAGGTCTCAGGATGGTTTATCCTATCAGCCAGGCCCAGGGTCCTTTGGTCTTATTATCGGGGGATGGGCGGCGCGCGTACCGCCGTGTGGGTCCGAAGGCGACGAAGCCGGTCAGAGTCCGCGGAAGGGGGATCGCGGAAGACGCGGTAGAAAGATACCTCGATCGGCTAGGCCATTGGGCGCTTATGGGGAAAAAAATTCTAAAAAAAACTACCGGTGACGTGACCGTCCTGGGACGGAGGACGTCGTATACATGAGGATGTGTCGACCGATATTCGACATACCGATCGATGCTCGTTCTGTCGGGATGCGGGCCATCGACATGAACGAAGAAATGAAAAAGAAAAAAAAAAACACCACGGGTAGTGCCACAATCGAGGGTCGAAGCTTGCCGCCGTCTAGCTCGATGATGGGCCTCGAGAACGGACGAGATGTAACGCAAATGCTTGGTTGGCCTGAACGGAGGTAAGACGGGCACTTACGCGGAACTGACACCGTTCCCGGTCTGCCGTACGCATTCCACCGTTCTCCATCAAGA
>PJEX01000293.1:21916-62778 GCA_005350895.1 Colletotrichum tanaceti
GGGGGGCTTGTTGTTCCCTCTGTTCCATTTCCCAAGTACCTAGAATCCTACCCTGCCAAGGAAGCTTCGCCACTACAGGACCCGCCGGTCAGTTGGCTAACTTGGCTTCAAACTTCAAAGGGGGACCGGATAGGAGGGGAATGAAGACGCGGGCAATTTAACTGTGTTTTCCTGGGTTATTGGCCGACATGGAGACATGGAGACCGCGAGTCGGTCAGCCAGGGGTACGATGGGCCCCTCCGGGTGCGTTCCTCGGTACCGTACCTGATGTACAGGTAGGTCAGCGGGCATGGCCATCTCTGCTGTGAAATGCTGGCTGGCTCACATCTATGGCCCATCACAAAGTTCCAGCACGGGGTACAGGGTACGGTACGGACGAGTACTTGAACGGTGATACCTCCTGCTGCAGTGCTGCTGTACCTATGGTTGGGTACGCGTGTGGACGGAGACTTGGGTGGCGTGTGTTAATGTGAGATTGGTGTGTCTAAATGCAGGGGAAGCGGGTTCTTGGCACCGCCGCGAAAGAGAAAGAAAATGATACAGGGGGGGGGAGAACATGGAAAAAACATTTTCTTTCATCATGGACGTTTGTGTGTTGTCGACGTCGTTGAGTCAGCGAGCACTGAACAGAGCATACGGACGCTATGACTTGAATCATCTGGTGTCCACAGAAAAGAAACATTGGACGGACGAGAGGCCCGCGGACGGCATGGCATGTGGGATGCAGATAGCGGCAGGCAGATCCATGCCAATGGGATCACCGTCCGAACGAGAAATCCGTGAGGAGCCGGGAGAATGCTGTCTGTTGTCCGCGGACCTTTCCTGACGCCGTCCGCCCGCGGTCCCGACCCCCCCCCCCCCTCCAGAACTTAGAAGTCGACGAGGATGTCTGAAGTTCCCCTAAACTGCCGGCCGCCTGACGCTAGCAGCCGCACGCGACTAACTACGCCGCGAGGCGCAGGGGACAAAAGCTGCTTGTGACTTCTGAGTGTGCAATGAGTGTACTTTGAGTCTCTGTATAGTTGAGTGTGGTTATGACTTGACGAGTAAGTGATGGATTGAGCTTGTGAGAGTCTCAGACAATAGATGTCAGTCCCCTCCCCTCCGATAATTAAGGGGAACCCCCCGCCAAGACCCAGTGTGCCAGTGGGATGTCGGTGATGATGGCTGCAAACGCGCTGGCGAGATGAGATGCAGAAATGAGCGTCGCTTCACTCACCGCCAAGGCCCAAACGAGAAGGATTGGAACTCTGGAAAGGCGCGCGAGGGAAGCGAAGCCTTAAAGCAGAAGGATCGTCGCTTCACTGGCGCCTCCGCCCGTCGAATACGATCGATCGCTTCGTGTTGCGCCCTGCACGCAGACCGGCCTAGCCATGGGGACAGCAGGGGCACCACCACTCACTCGTCTGTAACGTTCCCCAGGAGGACCACACGTCGACGGCAAGCGGCCGCTGTGCAAGAAAGCTGAGATGCATTGCACCCGCCGTGAACGAGATATGCTGTGCTGCTGTCATGTGATGGGGTGAGAAGAGAGAGAGCGTGACAGGAGAGAGAGAGAGAGAGAAGGGATCAATCTCATCACTTGACGGGACTGAGTGCGCAGTGAGTGAGTGACCCAATGGTTGCAGTGTCGGGCCAAGAACTGAATCAATGGCGGACCAACCAATCTCGACCAGGAACGGAGGGCGAAGGGCGAAAGGGCAAATCATTCGAATGCCGTGCCTGTCAACGGGTCTCGATCCACGAGAGCCCCCTCTTCGGCGTGAGCCGTCTTCCAATCACCGGCAGAGCTGCTATTTTCTGCATCCTCCATTCTCTGCCCTCCCCCCCGTGGCCGTGCGTATGGATGTGTCGACAGAAACAAGAATCCACGACTCCAAGGCGGGGGGACTCGGGAGGGGATTCAAGCCATCAACTTGGGCGCCTCCACGTGTCAAAGCTCAGCCCAGTGGGTAGATGAGAGGAAGAAGAATAGTGGAGGGACAGAGATGCAAGTAAGCACTCGTGTACCTACCTACCTAAATACCTGCCTGAACGGAAGGGTTTGCCCCGTTTTTATGTGCTGGTAGGTAAAATGTCACCTTTTGCTGCAGCTGGCCCGGCCGACTCAGGGGGGGGGTTCGGGTCGAACAGAACAATGCAAAGAAAGCATGAAGGCGGCATGAAGCCACCACGAGTGAGATGGCGTTGGTAAGAGAGTGAGACTTGAGTGTGAGTAGGTATCCGTTTGTGAGTGTGTGTGTGAACCTGATCGAAAGTGGAGCCGCATGGCCCCTGTTTCAGCTCCGCCCCCCCCCGTTCTTTCCACCGGTTCTGACTGGTTTTCCCACTTGGCGTCGAAATGCGGGCTCCTTCCCCGGGGCAGGCCGCCCATACCCTTGTCCCTCGCTCCTTCCCTTTGGGCCTGTCAAGTTTGGAAACACGCTCCTTTCATTGGGTTTCGACGTCCCAGCACAGACCGTTTGACGATCCGGCAGCGGGAAGGTGTCGCCCAAAGAGGAAAGGCGGCAAGGGGTACACATCTGTGGCCTGCAGCACTGCAGGGGACCACAGGAGCAGGAGCGATGCTGATGGATGCTAGGTATGGTTCCTGACTTGTAAGTGACGGGGAAGTTGTATCCGTACCGCATCTCTCCTCTTGGAACCGAATCAAAGGAGGGAAGAAAAATTCAACACAGGAGACGCGACGGTGATATTTTTCTCTCTATGCTCTGCTCTGGCCTCTCTCGCTTCTCTCTTCTCGTTTGTTTCTCGCCTCGCTTCTTTTTACATCATCTAGGTACTATCCACGCCGTCCGTTTTCTCTTTTCATTCCTTCCCTTTTCATCCTATCCCACCAATCTCTCCTACTTCGTCCCATCATACCGCCTCCCTCGTTCCTGCCTTTCCCTTCATCCGTTTCTCCCCGTACCTAGGTACTCTATAATTCATCATCTGCAGACTGCCACATTCACTCACTCACTCACACAACCACTCAACTGCCCAATCACTCAACTTCGTTTACTCACACAAACACAACTCACACTTACTTGTATCATCCCACACACACACCTACACACCACACTACTCACCACACCATCTCGACCTCCCCCCCCCCTGGACGAACCTCCCACACACACATCATCACCGAGTTTGGCTTAACTCCCGCATTATCCCAACCTCAAACCAGGTCACCCCTCCTCCGTTGGCCTTGCTCCCCCTTCCGATTCCCTACCCCTTCACACACCACTTGTACCGAGACCTCTTGACGCTCCCTGGGACCGCTCATTCCTCACGCTCCATCATTGCCGATTGATGGACAGGGTTCATTCTCAGTCGACAAGCTAATACACACATACATACATACATACAACTAAGGACCTTCGACACCCGGCGGGGTCCCTCTTCTTCTTACTTCTACCTCTCGAACCCCCTCGTCACCCGGATAATGCCAAAGCTCACATCCTCGACTCACCAAGTTCCAGCAATCAACACACAAGTCAACGACTCGGGCACCACTCCCTACATCATGGCCGAAGAAGGCGGTCACCACGTCCCGACGGGCGCTCAAACCACCAACCACAACCCGGCCAGCGACAACCGGCAGAAGCAGGAGCCCGAATTCACCATCAAGCCCCGCATGACCGACTTCAATGCCGACGACCTCCGTGAAGCCATGTCGCCCATGTCGCCCACGGGGCCCATGACCCCGAACCCCTTCAGCCGCAAGAACACGAGCATCGACATCGACGACTACTTCACCGGCCCCCGCGACATCCTCAAGCACTCCAAGTGGCCCCTCTTCATGCAGATGCACGGCAGCATCTTGCCCAAGATGATTGTCCCCCTCATCTGGATGTGTCTCTGGTCCGCCGCCATCACCTGCATTGACAAGTTCCGCACCAACATGGGCGTCGACTCGGTCCTGCTGACCGTCCTGGGTTTCGTCGTCGGTCTGGGTCTTTCGTTCCGCAGTTCCACCGCCTACGAGCGCTACGCCGAGGGCCGGCGCTACTGGGCCCAGCTCATCCTCGCGACCCAGAGTCTCGGCCGCGTCTTCTGGATCCACGGCGCCGAGCCCGAGGGCGTCGACCCGCGGCAGTCGCTCCTCCGCAAGGTCGGCTGCATGAACCTCCTCTTGGCCTTCGCCGTCTCCATCAAGCACAAGCTCCGCTTCGAGCCCTACACCGCCTACGAGGACCTCGAGCACCTCGTCGCCCACCTGCAGACCTTTGCCCAGGAGGCCACCGCCGCCGAGCCCGACAAGGTCGTTCTCAAGAAGAAGAACTTCTTCAAGGAGACGGGCGAGTACCTCGGCGTCTCCTTTGCCGCCAGCAACCCCCGCAAGATCATCAAGAAGGCATCGCGCCCCATCGGTAATCTGCCCCTCGAGATCCTCAACCACATCTCGTGCATCGTCGACAAGATGGTTGAGGACGGCCAGCTCAAGGTCCCCATGCAGCAGACGCTTGCCTACAACAACGTGGCCCTCCTCAACGACATCATGACGGGCACCGAGCGCGTCCTCACCACGCCCCTGCCCATCGCCTACACCATCGCCATCAGTCAGATCACTTGGGTTTACGTCATGCTGCTCCCCTTCCAGCTGATTGACAAGCTCGACTGGATCACCATCCCAGCCACCGTCGCCGCCGCCTACATCATCCTCGGCATTCTGTTCATCGGCCGCGAGATCGAGAACCCCTTTGGCGAGGACGTCAACGACCTGCCCCTCGAGGCCTACTGCGAGCAGATCGCCTCGGAGCTTGACATCATCGCTTCCTTTGAGAAGCGCGACCCCTACCGCTTCATGGAGTCGTCTCACAACCTGCCCCTGTTCCCCGCCAGCATGGCTCCCTACCACATCTGGATGAGCCGCTCCGAGGAGCGCGTCCGCGAGGCCATCAAGTCCAAGCACAACACCGTCTTCGAGTTCCGTAAGAAGGTCATTCTCGATAAGGTGGCGTCGAGGGCCGGCCACACGTCGGAACAGAAGGCCAGCAGCGAGGGCACCACCACGATCAACGGCGACCACAATGTTTAGATGTGACTTTTGTCGTCTTTTGTGTCGCGTCGCGTCGCGTCGCGGCATCTCACCATTTCTACTTCTTCTTCTTCTTCCTTTTCATCCCTCTCATCCGCTGCTACATACAACCAGTGGGGATGCGAGATGGGTTCAGCGATCTGCGTTAGGAGCATTTTAAGGCACGGCGGGGGTGATTCAACCAAAAAGACTCTTCATCCATGCCCCGACAAGCGGCCATGGCAACTGGCAGTCTGGCACGCATTCGGATTTTCTTTTCACTGTAATTACCTGGAACACAAAAAATGGACGGGTGTGTTTTGAGCGCAGCATATTCTCTCATGGAATGAGATACTAGAAACCGACTGACTCTACGACGGGTAGATATCCAAATTGAATGTAAAATATTTCAATGATTGACAAACACCGACCGTCTTGCGATTGAGATTTGTTGTGAAAGCTTTGTCTTGGTTCATCAACCCTAAGGTACTCCGTAAAAAATAAAAAATAAAACCCCTCTCGAGAACATGGACCGCCCCATGGACCGCCCCCCCCGCACAGTTGCCAGACCCGTTACACAGCTCCACCACCTAGGTACATAGCCCTCTCAAGTAAGGAGATGTCACAACAAGGAAATCCGATATGGTGTAGTGGCCAACATGATGCCCTCTCATCTCCAATGAGAGGTTAGGCATAGCCCCGAGTTCGATTCTCGGTTTCGGAAAATGTTTATTCTTTTGTCACTTTTTTTCTTTCTCAAGTCTTGTTGACATTTTAGTTGATAATTACTTAATATGACATCTCTTATCCTTTATGTCGGGTTTTATAATTTCGCACAAGACTACTCACACTACACTAACATGGATCGCCGTCCAACATTCACAAGGGTTTGGGCAGAACGTCAAGGAACACACTTGTTTAGGAGAGATCAGACCAACTGACATTACCCCCCCCCCCCCCATGCTCAAGTGAGAGTACCGAGCCAAGCAAGCTTGCTTGGCCTGGCAGCGAGCGACACACACACAGGCCCGGCGCGGGCCGCACTCCGTAAAGTGGGGCCGCCGGCAGTGCTGTCGCTGGATGTGTCCGAGTGTGTGTGAGGTTGGTCAATAGGATATCTATAGGCTTAGACGTCTCCATGACACTGAGTTTCTAAATAAACCTCATGATGTGTTCAGTGTTGGGTATAATAACACTTATACTGTGTTTTCTTTTGCTGTGTTTTCTTTTCATGTTGTGTATCTGTGCAACCTCCAGAGGGACCGCCTTGGCAACGCACCTTACTACGTAGTGTGTGCATGGGATATTTGTGGGTGGGATCGGGACGCGATCGACATCCCCTCCCCCCTTTTCTAGGCACATGATGTGCACGAACATGGGCTGCATCCATGGCCAAACAAGGGGAGGAGGGGAGCACGGAAACGCTTTGGGATGTTCTAGAACTCTGAGAATAATACTGGACTCCGAGGGCCGCCGTTGGTTGACGGCTTCCAAGTTCTCCGCGGACTGTGTAACTGTGGATGGATGGCGACGGTGGCTTTGCAGTTCAGCTTTTGTGCAACGCTGCTCTTCGACACACCCGCTGGGCGTGGCAGGTAATTACTAGCTGTAACTTCTGTCAGCAACGTCGTTTTCCCTGGACGCCTGTCTCTCCACGAACACCGGAGATCGTCCTGCTAGTTTTGCTGTCCTCTGGGTTTCAGTGGAGGGCTTCAATATTGTAAGTCAAATCGAGAGTCACTCGTTTCATTCTTGTTTTCTCCAGAAGGTGAAAAAAAAAAGCCTTTCCATTTAACGAGAGTATGTAGTGAGCTATCCATTACGCGGGTCCCAAGTAGGTATGTATATAAGTACACGATTATGGCTCCCTCTCCCAAGAAAAAAATAGGAAAAAAGAAGATTGCCCAACCATGGCAAAAGAAGTAATACACGTCTCGATCCACGGTTCCCCGGCCCCAAATTGCGCCGCTCCGTGTCCAAGGCTCTCAGAGGAGCAAAATACTCAACAGTAAACCCGATTTTCGTTTTTCTTACTTTAAACGCAGTCGGCGGCGTCGAAGGGGGCCAGCGTGATCTCCTGGTTGTTCGGCGTGAAGGAGCGCGAGGACGTGGCGATGCGGAGGACCGAGTCGGCCGAGTTGCGGTTGAAGAAGAAGCGGGTGTAGGTGTTGCTGTTGACGCCGTCGTCGCCCGAGGCCGTGCAGGTGAGCGGGACGCCGACGGTGAGGGACACGCCGTTGGTCCGGCAGACGAGGGGCGCGAGCTTGCGGACGAGGAGCTGGCGCGCCGTGAAGCCGTCGACGGGGCGGTTGTTCTCGTCGAAGGGGGCCGGGACGGCGACGGTCTTGAGCGCGTCGCCGTCCGACTCGAAGAGCTCGCCCGTCGCGAGGTTCAGGTCGAAGCGGACGGGGGCGGTGCCGAAGGGCTTGATGGTGAACCGGCTGGTGCCGGAGGCGACGACGGAGCCGGTGTTGGCGCCGCTGGCGACGCGGAGGCAGAGGTTGCGGGCGAAGAGCGCGGTCGACGTCGGGGTCGCCGAGGAGGAGGTCGACGAGGCGGTGGCGGACGTGCTCGTGATGAAGGTGCTGGGCTCGCTCGAGGACGCCGAGGACGACTCGCTCACGGAGGAGGAGGTCGACGAAGCGGTGGTGGAGATGCTCGTGATGAAGGTGCTGAGCTCGCTCGAGGACGCCGAGGTCGACTCGACCGCGGAGGAGGTGGCGGCGGTCGAGGACTCGGAGGCCGAGCTCGGGGCGTCCGTGGTGGTCGGCTCTAGGGTGGAGCTGGACGGGGTGATGATGGTGAGGGTGATGGTGGGGTCGTCGGTGGGCAGCGACGTCTCCGAGGCGTCCGTGGTGGTGATGGTCGGGAGGACGAACGTGGTGTTGGGAGAGACGACGGAGGAGAAGGAGGAGGAGGAAGAGGAGAGGCTCGTGAGGCTTGAGGACTCAACGGCCGTCGAGTTCGGGAAGAGCGTCGACGTGGGCAAGACGGTCGAGGTCTCGCTGGCGGTCGTGCTGTTGGGGAAGAGGGTGGAGGAGAGCGAGGTCTCGGACGAAGTCACGTTGGGGAAGACGGTCGACGTGGGGAAGGACGTCGTCTCGACGTCCGAGGTGACGGTGGAGTTGGGGAAGAGAGTCGGCGAGACGGTGATGCTCTCCGAGGTGGTGGTGTTGGGGAAGAGGGTGGAGGACGCCGAGATGGAGGTCTCGGTGGAGGTCACGTTCGGGAAGAGGGTCGAGGAGGACAGAGAGGTCTCCGTTGAAGTGACGTTCGGGAAGAGAGTCGAAGACGCCGAGATGGAGGTCTCTGTGGAGGTGACATTAGGGAAGAGGGTCGACGAGACCGACAGAGACGTCTGAGTAGACGTGACGTTGGGGAAGAAAGTCGAAGAGACAGAGAGAGAAGTCTCGGTCGAAGTGATGTTCGGGAACAAAGTTGAAGAGGAGGACAGAGAAGACTCGGTCGAAGTGACGTTGGGGAAGAGAGTGGAAGAAGCCGAGATGGAAGTCCTGGTGGACGTGACGTTGGGGAACAAAGTCGACGAGACGGAGAGAGAAGTCTCGGTCGAAGTGATGTTGGGGAACAAGGTCGAAGAAGCCGAGATGGAGGTCTCGGTCGAAGTGACGTTGGGGAAAAGAGTCGAAGACGCAGACAGAGAAGTCTCAGTGGTGGAGGTGACATTGGGGAACAAAGTCGAGCTCAGCGAGGAGGAGGTCTCCGAGAGGGTAACAGTGGTAGTGGTGTTGGGGAAAAGAGTGGATGAAGCGGAAGAAGACTCGGTCGAGGTGATGTTGGGGAACAGACTCGACAGGGAGGAGGAGGAGGAGGAGGAGGAGCTCGTCACGGTCTCGACGGATGACGATGTCGTGGTGTTGGGGAAGAGGGTCGAAGCAGAGCTGCTGGACTCGGTCGAAGTGACGTTGGGGAACAAGGTCGACGTGAAGGTGGAAGAGGTCTCCGAGACGGTGACGGTGGTGGTGCTGTTGGGGAAGATGGTGGAGCTGAACGTCCCGGACGAGGAGGCCGAAGACGAGGCGCTGACGGAAGTGAGGGTGGTGGTGTTGAACACGGGCGGCACGGACGAGGTGCGCGTAACGAAGGTCGTGAAGGTGGCGTTGGTAACGACGGTGTCAGTCACAGCCGTGGTCTCCTCGACCACCTCGGTGACGGTGGTGCCGACGGAGACGGTGGCGGTCACGGGGTCGAAGTCGGTGGAGGTCAGGACGACGGTCTCGAGGGCGGTGGCGGTGGTGGTGGTGGTGGCCACGACGGTCGAGGCCGCGCCGGTGGAGGAGACGGTGACGGTGACGACGGAGGTGGACACGATGGTGGCCGGGATGGTCTGGGTGACGGTGACGACGGCGGCGGCCGAGGTGACGGTGTTGGGCAGGACGCCGAGGCACGAGCAGGCCGAGGCGTAGCGGGCCACGGAGCTGCAGGCCGAGGCGTAGGCCGGGAAGGTGTTGGAGGAGACGGCGGCGGTCACGGTCACGGGGCCCTGGCGCTTCTCGAGGGCGCTGGCGACGGTCTCGAAGACGGTCCGGGTCTCGGTGGCGACGGTGGTGATCTGCGTGGTGCCGAAGACGAGGGTGCGGGTGCTGGCGACCAGGACGGTCGTGGGCACGACGAGGGTCTCGGTGGCGACGGTGGTGACCTGGGTGACGCCGACGCGGCTGGTCTCGGTGGCGGACACCAGCGCGGTCTCGACGACGAGGCTCGTCTCGACGGGGCCCGGGGCGGCCTCGGTGACGGTGACGACCGACGTGAAGACGCCGCTGGTCGCGGCCGTGACTGTCACGGTGGACGTGCTTTGGTGGCGTGTTAGTCGGGGGGACCGGGGGAATAGCGGAGAGTTCTAGGAGGAAAAGGACTTACGCGGCACTGGGGAATACCGTCACCTCCAGAAACCTGGAGCAGTCGGCGGTACCGGACCTGGTCGTGAAAGCACTGGCCGCAATAGCTAAAGAGAAAGAGAGAGAAACAAGGGTCAGCCTCTGGTGAACTCCTGGTGTAGATCATCATCCCCCCCGCGGATGATGTGCGGAGGGGTGTGTGTGGGATGGGCAAGGGTTATTACTTACCCCTCAGACAGTTGTCCCTAGCACACTGAGCAGCGCTCAACCCAAAGAGGGTGGCCAGCACGGCGGAAGTAGAAGGCTTCATGGCTGTTACTGGAGGTGGGAGGGCGAAGGAGGGGGGACTTGGATCTCTTGAAGACTGGGACCGTTGGGCTTCGGGGTGAGGCTCGAAGGGGGGGAGGTTTAGATTGTCTGGATCTTTTGTCGTTCGGGAAGAGATGCAGAAGATGACTGCGCTGGTGTCGAGATGAAGAGGAAAACAAAAACCAGAAGAGCCTGTCTGGAGAGGTCGAGTTATATACATCCAAAGAACCCAACATGTCGAGAATAGAGAGGCCCTTGGTGGAAACAAGAAAAATGGCTCCAGAAGGAAAAAACAAAAAGCATCACTGAACCCCCGTGAACCTGTAGGCTGTCATTGACCCAAGGGATGGGATGAACTGCCCGTCCGACGGAGGCAAGAAACAAGTCACGACTGCTCTGCAGACCGCAGCCAATATCGCCGCGTCTTGCCCGGGTCTGAGACCTCTTCTTCCCTTGGGTCATTTCGCGATTGCCTCAACGATAGTGCCGGCCATGCCCCCCCGCCGTGTTGGTCTTGGCAAGTTGGCCTTCACCACAACACGATCCAGGGCCGGACACCGCCGCCGCCGCCGTTTGCTTGCTTTGCCCATCGAGAGACGGGAAATCCAGGTCCCAGGGCAGGTTGTTCATCCCTGCCGGGGCCACGTCCGTTAGAGACGAGACCAAGCTTGCGGACACTAGCGAATGTGGCTTGGTTAGCACCAGCGTGCTGCGTCCTTGCTCGCCATGATGAACCAACAACACGGCTTGCTGGTTGCGCGGGGGTCACTCTCTCTACGTAGTAGCAATAATAGTATGTTTCGTAGAAACCCGTTCCCTTGGTTGACCACCGCGGCGGGAAGACGAGACAGCGAGGGTGGGGGGGGGGGGAGGGGTGGGAAGGGCAAGAAACTCACAATCAGAGATGATCTTGCGTGATGAGAGGGGCAATGCCTAGAACCGTCACGGTACTTGACTATTGGACGTGGTGGGCTTCAGATTGACTGTGCTGCAAGGAACCCGACGGGCCTTACTGCAAGGGCAAATGAAGGTCTTGTCTGAGAATGAGATGGTCCTGGATGGATGTAGGCATCAGACCATGGTGCCATGTTGACCCATGGCACACACACACACTTCCAGAGACTTGGCAGGGACAATAAGCCTGCCCGGCACCCAGGTGAAAAGGGAGGGAGAGAAGGAGGAGAGAGGCCTTTCCCCCCCGTCTGATCCCAGCAGGTGAGAGACCTCCGGGATGCTGCTGATTGGATAGGGAGACCAGAAGAAGAAAACGGCCGGCTTGGAAGCCCTGTAATCCGTAATCCGCGGCAAATCCGTCCGAATAAGCAAGCGTTGTTCGCTGGCGTGGGAGCCATAATAGGGATTAATCAGGGAATCGAGTCCCGGCTCTGCTGCAACGTGCAAGTCACATTTCGACAAAGGTCTTCAGAAGCCCTGCATCGGGGATGGCGGACAAGAAACAGGTCCGCCACGAGCCATGGCCGACAGCTGCAAGATCAAGAATGAAGAAGAAGAAGAAGAAAAAAAAACTTCTTGTTTTGGCGGCTTGATTTCACTCTTGACCAGGGGAGGGCCGGAAGGGCCGGGAGGGCTGAGCATCGTGGGAGCCGCAATAGTTCAGCCCGTCGTATCCCTACGAGATAATAATAGAGTCGCAAAACTGTTAGCGAGGGAGTCGTCGAGCCAGATCAACCATGACGCATGGTGTTGATGTGCCGGGGGGAGGGGGGTTCAAAGGATGATAATCTACGGTCGAGGCCTCCCACCAGCACGGAGTAGAATCCTTAGGTGACGGTTGTGACGAACAAGCCGCTAGAAGAATCTCGAGTCCACTTACACAGTTACACTAACAGGAGATGGGTCCGATGACTGCTCGTAATCAAGCTCCCACATGTCATGATGTCACATGGCCCTCGTTACACTTCCGGTGAACAGAGAGCCCTGGTGACATGCCAAGAGCGGTCCGAAAAGACGCCTTCTCACGAGCTGAGCTCCAAGACCCTCCGCTCGGAACATGGCTTCGAAATCGAACGCGCTGGACTCGGGCGATTGTGGCTCCAAGATACTGGGCGGCTGAGGTTCACAACCTCGTTCTGGCCCCCCTCCCCCATTGTTCAGCTCGTGCAAAATGTGTCAAGCCCTGTTTCTGCCGGGAAAACCCCCCCAAAGAACAATGTTGAATAGAAAGACAGAAAGAAAGAAAGAAAGAGAGAGAAAAAACACACGAGGGATAATTACCTTCCACGCCGTCATTTCCCTGGAACCCCTTGAGACATCGATTGGATACCGCCTCGCGGGCTAGACTATATGGACGTGCCGGATGTCTCAGGCGAAGCGAGTAAGTATCATGGCCCTCCAGTCGTCGACAGAAAGAAACAAGAGACAGCGGGAGCAGAGTGTCCTCGTTATCTGGAAACCCCCCAAACAAATAGAGTCATGGGTGCCACGATGACTTTTGACGTGATCTCCGGCGGAAGGATGCCGCCGCCACGCGCACACACACACACACACGCACGGAGTTAAGCATAGACGTTGCTAACAACCCGTTACGACAGGGATACTGAAATAGATCTCGGAGCAGGTTTCTGTGTGGCAAAGTGGCTATTTATGCCATGCCGTGGCAAGATGTTCCAACGGATGGGAGGCAACCGTTGATGAATGGCAGTTGATATGTAATAATTAAAAAGATTGAATCCACCCATCGGCATCGGCTCATGACTGTTACAAGAGAAGAGGTCACTTCATCCCCAATCAACAACTACGTCATCGACAACTAGAGCAACGAAAATGGGGAAAAGTCCATTAGTTAAAAGTCGACTGCCGTGCCTCAGGAATGCATTTGACTCAGGTACACCGTACATCAAGCGACTGCCCAGATCTGCAGCGGGACTATTTTAATCCCACGGTCTTAGATCCTGGCATCGTCTTCCGGTTGGTCAACGCCCGCCGTCCAACAGACTCAGCCGCCCTCGATAGGCGTGTCTTTCCGAAAGGGAGCAATGTCTGTATTGAAAAGAAGACTAAGGGCGGGCTGCCAAATACTGAAGTCATACATACTATAGTTAATCAAACCCGGAGCTTCGACGAAGTCTTCTTTCGTGGCAGGCTGCTGCCGTGGCGCCGACGCCAGGTTTCCCTCTAGCCGGCGCCTGCACCGAGACAATTGCGCGTGGTTCTTATCGCTAGGTAAGGGAGCAAACGGCCTTCTACACTATTGGACATTCGTCAAGATAGGCCCTTCTTGCTTTCAACGCTCTCTTTTCATTGATTCGCTCACTCGATTAGAGTCACTGCGCGGGTGGATGTCAGGGGCGATGGTAGGCAGCAAGGGGTCAACAGATAATCAAAGTGTACGGCCAATCTACTATCTGGCCGTCTTTCCCACAATCTTGTAAGGAAGATGACCCCCTTCTATAGAAAGGCTGGGAGCAGCAGAACCTCTTCCAATCCCTCAAGACTGTCCTGCCCCTCCAGATCGAACACGTGTAAAGAAGGTAATTACTCCAGTTGGACTTTACGGAACTTTGGAGTGACAATTCTAACCAAAATCCCAGTCAGTTTCCACATTACATCAATCGGCACGCCATCTCAACGTTGAATCTCTCTGACGATGGCGAATTCGTGTTCGTGATTAATGAAAGAGCACCTCCTAAATACAACGGCCAAAGACGGAACACTCCTCGACTCTAGGGCAATATCCAAAGGCTTTCCCTTGGGAACCGTTCTTATCTCAAATCCCACCCCTAATTCGGACTGAAAACCCCCCCCTGTCCTGGATAAAAGTATTAGCAGCTGTATTGGAGCCCAGTAATTAGATACCAACAAAGGTGTTACAGTAGGTAATATTCCGAGAACTTCCAAGGTGCTCTCTGAAAACCGAAACAGCCAAGATGCTGCGGCATTTGCAGTAATATATAAGAGGTACGTCGCTCAGATTCCTTCACCTGATTTGTCCCAATTCTCTAGCAATAATATCTCACAGAGCAAGTTGGACTCGTACGAACAGGAGAACAAAGAGCCTGCAATACTCGGCAACGGCCAGGGTGATAACATACAAAGCGCCCGTGGTCGC
This sequence comes from Colletotrichum tanaceti, assembly GCA_005350895.1. Lineage (NCBI taxonomy): Eukaryota > Fungi > Ascomycota > Sordariomycetes > Glomerellales > Glomerellaceae > Colletotrichum > Colletotrichum tanaceti. Next base: position 36,153 of record PJEX01000293.1, read on the forward strand.
AACCCCCAAGCCATAATAATATTAAAAAAAAAAAAAACCACCGTCAGTTGTTGGGGCGATTCGAACCCCGGCGGCGAACAATGAGTGCTAAGTAATTAGCCAACTCCTGGCTGAGCGCCCACGGGCCCATTTCGTTCTCTTGTCGACTACCCGAGTGATCAATGTGGGCAAAATTGCTACGACGCGCCACTCGAGGGTGTGGGAAAGCCATATCAAGGTTAATTAGCCTGGTACATTCTTTAGTCCTTCGTGACTTCGTGACTTCGTGACTTCATGAAGCCTGGCTGGCATTTGGCTGGTTCCTTGGCAAGCAGCGTGAGCGTGCTTCTCGTAATTTTGCATCCCGATCAACCCCCGGCCAGACCCCGGGTAAGGTTCCAGGGAAAGAGCCATGATATCGATATCGAAATCCAAAGGTCTTGAGAGGGCCGAACGATGTCTGAATCTTACTGCCTCGGCATTTGAGGTCGGAATCTATTATCTGGTCCGCCGAAGGGCATCTCCTAGATTACGTGCTCGGTGTTCAAACAGACATGCGGATGGACATGCAAGTGAGTAATTTGCCCCCCGAGAAGCGTGACGCCATAACGCCACGAAACGGACCGAATCGCGGTGTTACCGAGCGATTGCATCATGGCTTGCTTTGACAGGGTCGATCGGTCGATTCTAGAGCCTGTCAAAATAGACCTCTTGACAAGCAGGAGGCGGCGGCCAGCCTTGGACTAGTGCTTTTGAATACACCAGATCAATAAAAGCTCGAGTTTCCGCAAGTGGTGCTGATAGCTGGTATCATGGCGGCAGTATTGCAGTCTTCGTTTCAGCCTCCATCACGACCAGCCAAGTCCGTCGTCCATTCAACGCTTTATGGACGTTCTTCGTGGCAATGAGACAGATACTCCCGGAACGGGTCAACTGGACGAATTAGACACTGGCCCATTCCTGTGGGCAGGGTCTCAGGGCTGAAATCGAGCTGGGATTTGCCCCGAGTTGCTCTGCCACAACTGCAGAGCAATATCAGGGCAGATCTCTCTGCGCGAAGGATGAACGGTCGAGATAAGAATTCTGGACAAGCGAAACGAATGAAAATGGCAAGACCGGGCGAGAGATCGCACGCTGCCGAGCTGGGTGCGATTTCTGGACACTCGGTCGCCGGATCCGGAGGATGGCGGTTCACAAGTCGACTCGGTCTCTGAGACATTTTTCGACGAACGCGTGCTAAAGAGCTGGTAGCGGCGGCTCTAGCACGTTAGAAGACACACAGTGGCGTCCTGTATCCGTCCGTATATGTGGTTTGCTTCCCTTGGACTTGGATTCCGGATCTCATTCTTTCACTCCTTTCATCGTCTGCTTTTGCTGTTCCCGTTGCAAACGTTATACGCACCGGTGTGGCCTCTCTCTCTCACTCTCTCTCTCACTCTCTCTCTCTCACTCTCTCTCACTCTCTCTCTCCCCCTCTCTCCACGCAGCAGACAACAGCCTTAAGAAGAAGAACCCTGGGATTCCAACTACTGCGTCTCGAATCTCTCCCCCCCGGGACAACCGCGATATACCGCCTACATCATTGTTCCCCGGGAAACGCTCGTCACCCGAACGACGGCACTCGACAGCCCGATGCGCCGATAAGCGGGAAAAAAAACCCCACGATCGATTCCATGCTGATCTTGTACAAGTTGCCTTGAAGAAGCAAGACATGGATCCGTCGCCTTACGGCTCCGGGGAAAGGGTTGGCGGCACCACCGACGGTGTTCTCCCGGCAAACTCGCACGAGAGCCTCGTCGACCTCATACTCGGCGTGACCATCGCCTTGGTGGCGGTCACGACCATCGTCGTCGCGCTGCGGATCTACGTCCGCGCGTTCTTCATCAAGAAATGGAGGGCGGATGACACGATGCTCGTGTGTTCGTTCTTTGCGGTCGCATTTCACGATGCCATGATCTGTCTCAGTGAGTCCCCCCCCCTCCCTTAAACATGCTTGCGGCGCGGTGTTGGACATGGGGACATGGGGACATGGCTTCTCAGGCAACTTTGAACTGACAATACAAAACAAAAAAGGCACGAGATTCGGTCTGGGAAGACATATTTGGATGACGCTAACCAACACAATCATCAGAGGCCAAAAGGTAGAGTTGGCCCTTTTCCCCCTTGAGGCTTCGGGTCCCTTTGGGTCCCTTTGGCCAGCACTCGGGTATTAGTTACTCACTGCGCACTTTCTAGGTCATCATGTCCGTCATCATGCTGTATCAAATCGCCTTCATCTCCATCAAGATTGCGTTCCTGCTCCAGTACCGCCGCGTGTTCCCGTTGCCACGAGTCGAGCTGCTCTGCAACATCGGGATCGCGTTCCTCGTCGTCTTCGGCATATCTAGTCTGATCTCCGCGGGGGTCACCTACGGCATCCAATTCCGCTACACCCTCTGGAACTCGCCCGTCAACATCCTGGGGTGGTGGCTGGCGAACGCAGCCCTGCATCTGATCACAGACATTCTCATCTTCATCCTGCCGCTGCCGCTACTGGGCATGCTCAAGCTGCACAGGCCGCAGAAGCTGGCCTTGTTTGCCAGCTTCTCGCTGGGCTTCTTGTAAGTCGCAGTCCCTCGCCCCCCCCCCCCCCCCCCCCCCCCCCCCCCCCGAATCGTTCCCTGACCCGCCTGTCGTGTTTGGGAATGGCCGTGTATGCCCGAGACTGCTTGCTCAAGACTCACACCTGTTTTCCGCCCCCCCAGGACTTGCGCCATCTCCATCATCCGAATCATCGCGCTCCCGGGCTCCTTTGACACGGTCGACCAGACGTACGAGAGTATCCCGGCCACCCTCTGGACCGTTGCCGAGCTCTCGAGCGCCGTCATATGTTGCTGCATCCCGACCCTTCGCCCGCTGGCGCAGAGATCCCGGTACCTCCCGGGCGGGAGCGCGTTCAGCGGGAGCGACTCCAACAACACGCCCCGCTCGCGGCCCGCCCTGCCGCCGCCCAACGACAGGATATCGTCGTCGATCAGTTGCGCGTCCGACACCGCCATAAGGAAGCACCGGCCGAGCTTCACCTGGAAGCGCAGCCGGCAACGCAGCGAGCAGTCGACCATTGCGGGGGTCGACGACATCGAGCCGATGACCGGCACGCCGATGCTGCCCGTGACGCCGATGACCGGCACGCCGATGCTGCCTGTGACGCCGATGCTGCCCGTGACGCCGGTCATGGCGGCCATGTCGACGGTAGAGGTGAACGGCGTGCGGAGGGAGAGCGGCGGGACGGTCGAGGGCGGAGCGCCTCAGCAGCAGCAGCAGCAGCAGCAGCAGCAGCAGCAGCAGCAGCAGCGAAGGAACAGCGTCAGGAGCAGTATGTACAGCGACCTCAGCAGTGGTTTGGGAGACGGCGGCTTGCGTCGCGACGTGAGTGTACGGAGACACATGAGCATGACGTTGACCGAGAGGGACTCGGATGACGATGTCTACTACTTCGGGGTCACGGAGGAACAAGTCGACCTCGCGTGTCCGACGCCCTTGAGTCCCCCACCGAAATATCGACAGTCAACGAGTGAATAATAGCGGTGGATTTCTTTTGGTGTCTTCTTGTCAATATAGCGAGCGGTTACTGATGGCAGGCTCTTGCGAGCGTGCTGTCCAACGGTATATACTGATTAGTTCTCACGACAGCCATGTTTCTAAAGACAGGAGGTGGCTGCGTGTTTTCCTATCCCTTTCGCCCCTTGCACTAACACTCCCTGATGCTGTTCGTCAAGATTTCATTATTCCACTCGCAGACCCGGGTGTCTTTCAGCAACGTATTACCTCGTCTGATAGCATAGATGCGGTTCGAGGCTTTGCTCTTGTTCATAACTATACCCGTCAGATACATTCGCAGGTCGCAGATGGCGTGTGATTGAGGAGGGATGTCGAGATTATATTCTGAGCCTGTCGTTCTCCCTTGCGGAAACCAACCATCTCCGCCACTGGCTTACACGAAGCACGCCCATCGGTGGTCACGGATATCCTTGTTAAGCAGCATGTAGTTCAGAACAACTCACCCGGTCAAAGGGAACGACGCTCTGGAGACTTAATACCCGTGTTTTCAATGTTAAGCGATACGTAGAAGGCTTCATATCAATGATGCGGAGAGCGAATTCCCACTCCCATAGATCTACACTCCCACTCCTACGCCCCCCCCTTTTTTCTCGCATCCCCTGAACTGAACTCTTGCTCTGTGAGCGATACGTCGAACGGGTATTGTTTTTGCATTCTAAACAGCGTAATTCGAGTCTCAAATGCCTTCCCAGAAGAACGTCTCCGGGAGGTTGAAGCGAGCGCGCGAGATCTCATCCCCCGGCCGGGAACTCGAGGCCACAATGACGACGTACTCCCCGGCCTCGGCGATCCACTTGGCGTTCTCCTGGGACCAGTACGAGAGGGCATACTTGTCGAGGGTCATCTCGACCGTCTTGCTCTCGCCGATGGCGAGCGACGTCTTCGCAAAGGCCTTGAGCTCGCGCACCGGCCGCAGGAGGGTGCTCTCCGGGTCGTGGACGTAGACCTGGACGACCTCGGCGCCGTCGTAGGGGCCGGCGTTCCTCACGTCGACCGAGATGGCCATCTTGTGCCCCGCGGACGGCGCAAAGGTCGCGGGCACCCGGAAGTTGGAGTACTCGAACGTCGAGTAGGAGAGGCCCTGTCCGAAGTAGAAGAGCGGGTCCCTGTCGACCGCCTCGTAGTACCGGTGGCCGATGAACACGCCCTCGCCGTACACGATGTCGTAGTCGGACTTGGAGAACGTCAGGTACGCGGGCGTGTGCTTTATGGACCGCGGGAAGGTCTGGGAGAGTCGGCCGGACGGGTTGGCGTTCCCGAAGAGGACGTCGGCGAGGCCGTGGCCCGTCTCCTGGCCGCCGAACCACGCGTGGACCAGCGTGGCCGCCTCGGGCTCCCATGGCATCTCGATCGGACAGCCAGACTGGGTTACGATGACCTAAGATTGCCCCGGTGATATCAGTAACTTGATTGAAGCTCGATCGATGCCTGCTACCCGGGTGAGGAACATGAACCATGCGAAACTATCAACTCACAGCGTCCGGGTTGGCCTCGAGCACGGCGTGGATCAGATCGTCAACACGGCCGGGAAGCCTGAGATGTTTGCGATCGGCCCCTTCGTACTCGAAATCGGAGGAGAGACCGGCCACGACGACCGCGACGTCGACGGACCTTGCCAGGTCGGCCGCTTCCCGGATGGCGACGTCCTCGTCGATGACCTCGAACCCGCCGACGCGCCCTGCGAGGGTCAACGCGGTGCCGACGCCGCCGGAGAGATCCTCGTTGACCTGCACGACCTCCAGCTCGACGGGCCGCCCCTCGGCGACCGTCGTCTCGCAGAACCTCTCCATGGACAGCCGGTTGAAGCAGGGCGTGGGCCCCGTCTTGGCCGGCTGGTCGGTCCACAGGTCGACGACCTCCTCCCCGTCGATCCTCAGCTTCCCCTTGCCCGACGTGCTGAACCCGAACCGGAACGGGCCCGAGGTGGAGGGCGTGTAGGTTGCGCGGGCCCGGGCGTAGAACTTCTTGGGCAGCGACTCGTGGAAGCTCTCCGGGATGTCGATCAACTCCTTTTCCGCGTGGGCCGACACCAGCACTTGGGCGCCGGGGTTCTCGTCCGGGTCCTGTCCAAAGACCTCGACGGACCACCCGAAGCCTTGGTGCTGCGGCTCCTTGGGCGCGAGGTTCTTCAGCAACGGGCTGAAGCGGAAAGCTACGGATTCGGGGTCTCAACGTTAGCCCTGGCATATCATCATATGGCCGCAGCCAAGAACTTTCCTTTCAACGGGCTTACAATGACATCCGAGAGCGTACGAGACGTTTTCCTTGCCGACCTCCTCGACGACGGCGTCGAACGGCGTCACGGAGTAGTACGGTTCGACTTCCGCGCTTCCGCCACCGCTCAGAGCCGGGTTCTTGACGTGGTCCCCGATCAAGCCGATCCTCGTCGCCCCCCCCGTCTTCTTGATGGGGAGCACGTTGCGGTCGTTCTTCAGCAGCACGACGCTCTCCGAGACCAGCGTGCGGATCAGGCGCCGTTGCTCGGGCGTGTCGGAAGCGGAGAAGCAGCCCGTGCCCGCCGCCGCTGGTCTCGTGTCGGTGACCTTGTTGACGAGGTTGAGGACGTTCCTCACGGCGTCGTCGACCGCCGCCCGCGGGACCTTTCGGCTGTTGACCGCCAGGCTCAGACACTTGCCCCTCCACTGCGCCGGCCCGGGCATCTCCAGGTCCAGGCCGGCGTTGAGCGCCTCCGAGGTGCTGTACGTCCCGAACCAGTCGCTCATGACGAGCCCGCCGAACCCCCATTCCCCCCGCAGGACCCGCTTCAGGAGAAAAGGGTCCTCGCTGACGTGGGTCCCGTTGATCTTGTTGTACGAGGTCATGAAGGTCCAGGGGTCCGAGTCGCGCAGGACGAGCTGGAAGGGCAGGAGGTGGACCTCCCGCAGCGTCCGCTGCGTCATGCAGACGTTGTCCTCGACCGAGTTGTCGGACTGGTCGTGCGCCGCGAAGTGTTTGACGCTCGTCGCCACCCCTCTCTCCTGGACGCCGTTGATGTAGGCCGCGCCCAGGATGCCGCTCAGGTAAGGGTCCTCGGCGAAGGCTTCGAAGCCCCGGCCGAACAGCGGCGAACGCTGGAGACAGATGGTGGGCGCGAGCAGGACGTGCACCCCTCTCGCCCTCGCTTCTTCGCCGAGGAGGTTCCCGACTTTGTGCAGCAACTCGGCGTTGAATGTTGCTCCCATGCCGGTGGCCGACGGCAACATGGGGCTTGGATTCTGGAGAGGAGAGGACATCAGCCCTCGCCATCGCATGGTTTGTGTTCATACAATGTGCCATTCATTCATCGATTCATGATATGGACACGCATCATGGCAGGGTGGTGCACTGCTGGTGCTGTGTGCTGTGCTTACCCGAGCAAATGATCGACGGCCGCGGATTCCATGAGGCCCATCCGAGGTCTAGACCAGGGGTGATTAGCTTTGTTTAGTGTGTGCTTCAAGCATGAAAGCATGACTTACAACAAGGTCAGGAATGCCACGGTGAGGAAGACCGGTGGTCCTGAAGGAGCCCTGGCCGGCGAGCAGCTCAATCTTTTCGTCCCAGCTAAGCTGCTTGATCAACGCTTCAACGTCGAGAGGGGTGTTGCCGGTCGCCATCTTTGAGATCCGGGACACCGTTGTCATGGAGGGAGGATTGAGAATGCGAAAGGGGACGAACGGGGACAGTGTGGGAAACGGCAGGCTTTTTGGTCGTCAACGGGCGTATCTTATGGGATCTGGCGTGTGTCTCACTGAGGCGGCCCGTCCTTCGGGGGGTCGAAGAGGAAGCGAACCGCCGAGCTGGCCGTTCCGCCGTGGATTCAACGGCCCGATTCGGAGTATCGTCGGTAAACGTGGAGGAAGTGTGCCAGTCTGCAGTCATGCGTACACGAACGGTCCAACAATGTGGCCATTTAGGCTAAAGCAACAACTCCCGGAACCCTGTCGGAGGGCTTCCGGAGTCTACCGGGGGTCCCCACAAAACCCACATCCGCCTGAGTCCGGGGGGGGGATGACTGATCTGACAGACTGACACGGGGAATGCCAATGCCGCAGACTCCATTTGGTTGAATCCCCCGCACGAGACCGACTCACGCTCGATGTGGGCAACGGACATTTAAATCGCCACGTGAGCCCGCCAAGGGAGAGTAAAATCCCCGAGCCACCAAAGTCACAGACTGTGAGCATACCGGCGGTTTATTATAAATCTGACGTCTGTCGCCAGCTGTGGTGGTAATTAGCCCTTTTCGCGGACTTGTTGTCGGTTTTAATTGACTGTTGTCGTTAACCCTGGAGCTTGTGTACGAATGACTGCGCGATGACTGATTCTTCGATTGCTATAATTTTGAATAATAATACATTGTTGTACTTGTTAGATCCTTGTTGCTGAACCAACGTGAGACTCTACACTCACCCACGGCCCACGGGCTACCAACCGTCATGAAATATCTCCCAGTGTTGATTATTGTGCAAAACCCTTGTGCTTTCCCCTTCAACAGTCTTGAGATCACGAACTTGGCGTGTTTTTCCAGAACCACAAGAGCTTGTATTCCCCGCTGCTGCTGTTAATTCCTCTTGTGAAACTTCCAATCGGATCGGTCAATGTATTGATCCTTGTGTTGTAGGGCATGAATGGATATTTCAACCCGTCATCCCAAAGGCTTAGTCATCTGCCATCGATACGTCAAGTCAGTCATCATGTTCCTAGCCGGCCATGGTTCCGGCGGTTTACAGCTCTTCAAGACCCATGGGCTCTAGGCCTCTAGGCCTCTCATTTCTCTACATCCGAGAGCACCTAGCTCACAATGTTCCAACATCATCTCACGAACATGCCCAGCATCCCTGCCGACTACGGATACACCCCTACGGTATTATGTAAGTCACGAATTAGGGCCTGGTTTGCCCATGATCGAATCTGAGATGGTCCTCTCACATTGGTCGGCTCGGACAAACCCCCCCCATGCTGCATTCCCCCCCCGCAATGGCACGAGCAACAACCAGTCAGGATACCTAACACCACCCAGCGCCACCATTTCTTCTTCTCCGCATCATCTCCTAAGCCTCCGCTCCGGTGAAGCCGTGAAAGCCGTTTCTCACCTCTCCCTTGGCAACCAGACCGTGCCTCTCTAACCCTCGCACACAGCACACACAGAGGCAAGACAGGCTTGCGGCGCGGCGATAAGGGGGACGGGCCGGGACGGGACGGGACGGAAGTGGCTCGGGCGAACCGCATGGGATTGGCCGGCCGGTGGCCCTGCGCAAACAAAGCCCGTCTGGGCAAACGCAAACGCACAAATGGCTCGAAAGGGTAGCAAGAAGGCCAGGACGGGATGCATCACCTGCAAGTGAGTCGTCTGCCCTCCCATCTTCACAACGCAGACATAACTTGGCACACGCTGCGGCTGGAACCTTGCGTCTCTCCAGGGACAAATAAAAGAAAAGACACCCCTACTCTAACCTTCCGTCATCGCCCCGTCAGGATCCGCAAGGTCAAGTGCGACGAGACGAAGCCGTCGTGCAACCGCTGCATCGCCACCGGCCGCCACTGCGACGGATACCAACCGCCGGGCGGCCCGTCGGCGAGGAATCGCCTGGAGCTCCGGCACTACTACCACCAGCCGCACCACCAGGCGTTCCCCGGTGCAGTCGATCACGGGGAGGGCCGGGCCCTGCAGTACTTCTGCCAGGAGGCTGGCCCGTACCTGTCGGGCGCCGTGAACCCCGAGTTCTGGCCCCGGCTGGTCATGCAGTTCGCCGTCTTCGACCCCGCCACGCGGCACTCCGTCATCGCCATCAGCTCCCTCGCCGAGAGGATGAGGTACTGGGACGACAGGGCCGAGGACCTCCGCCTGCGGGACGAGATCTTTGCCCTGCGCCACTACAACGTCGCGATCCGCCACCTGACGACCGGGGCCACCACCACCACCACCACCGTCGTCGAGGCGGAGCTGCGCCGGCCCGCCGTCCTGCTCGTCTGCCTCCTGTTTACCGCCATCGAGACGCTCCAGTCCAAGCAGACCGCCGCCATCAAGCACTGCAAGCACGGCGTCGAGCTCCTGCGGGACACCGCCACCGTCACCGCCTACCCGTGGATAAGGGACCATCTCCTGCCCTTTTTCCGGCGGACCACCATCATCGCCTTCGTCCACGGCGACGACCCTGACGATTTCCCGAGCCTGGCGGGGCTGGAGCACCCTATCCCCGCCGCGTTCTCCGTCTACAGCGACGCCCAAGTCATGATCGACGACGTACTCAGTCGCACGCTGCAACTCGTGCGGCGTGCCGACGCCTACCGTGTCCGTCGTCAACACCACCACCCTGGGGAACAGAGCGGGAGCCCCGTGCCGCCGGAACTACTACTAGCCGAACAAGCCAGGCTCAATCATTCATTAGACGTCTGGAAGGCCCTCTTCGACGACTACGAATCTCGCGCCTCCCGGTCGCTGCTAGACGCACCCGGTCGAGGTCAAGGGGCGGGGACGGGACATAACAACAACAACAACAACAACAACAACAACAACATGTCCAAGGCGTCCCGGTTCGTTCTCCTGTGCCGCCACGAGTCCTGTCGGGTCTGGCTCAACACGGCCCTCGGAGGAGGGGACGACTACGACTACGACCAGCACCTCGCGGCGTACGAGGCCATGCTCGACGACGTGGGCATCACGGACCCCCGGGTCCAAGCGGTCTTCACGGGCGACGCGTACTTCATCATCGACGAGGGCTACCTGCCGTCCATCTCCGTCGTCGCGACAAAGTGCTCGCACCTGGAGTCCCGCCTGAGGTCTCTGGGCATGGCGCCGCTTCCCGGCCTCCCGCGGGAGAACCTCTGCCTGCTTGCCCAGGCCGGGGGCTGCGACCCGGCGGTAAAGCAGACGTTCGGTCACCCGACGACCCCATGAACAAGCCTCGACATCGGAATTGCTGAACGAACCCCCAACGGTTTTAGAAAAAAAGGTGCATAGTGCTCAGAGTTTTGGGGCTCAGGCTCAGCTTATCATTATCATGGTGGGACCCCTGATAACCCCAAATTGGCCTTGATGATGTCTATTTTATACCCAGAAATCTCTCATTATTCTTCGCACCTTTTTGTTTTGTTGAAGATTTTATGGTCTCGATCATCGTCATCCACCTGTCAAGAGTCATAGCGATAAGTTCTGGCCTTGCCGGAATCTCGGAAGGCTACTTACTCCCTTGGGGCCGAATAGAAAGGCGACGGCACACTGAATACTGATGAAGGACGTTCGAGAAGGAGGTGAGAGTGAATGTGAAGTCTCGCAGCCCTGCGGTGGGAGTTTTGGCAGCCACAACGTCAGATAAAGGTGTGTCCAGCCCCCAGGCCGAACCCGATGCCAAAAGGAAATCACGTTGTTACGGAGACGCCAGGCATGACAACCGTGAAATGGGACGTCGATTGTTCCAAAGCCAACCCGCGGTGTTCAGAGCTGTCGTCTGGAGGGACGCGCCGGCCACAAATAGGGGGTGCTATTCATGCAGCATTGGTCTGCCATGCTTCAATAGGTATTCTTGTAGTCAGGGCAAGCGTTCAGTTCTCCCCAAATAGTCCAGCCGTCCCCAGGACTCTTATCTATTTCGAAATTCCTGCAGAGACTTTTAATTCCCTCTCACAAAAGAAATGATGATGCTCGGAATTGGGGACCCGACTAGTGAGCAACACGTAATGATGACAAAACCCTCGTAATGAACACTTACACCACCGCATACCCAGAGACATTCGTCCACCAAGGAAGGCCGGTTAGTTTGGTCCATCTATGCCAACTCCAAAGCGGGGTTCATGGGGAACCATGGACAGGAGGGAGATGTATTTATCCAAGAAAGTACGGGCACCCTGGGAAGAGTACTTGGAGCCCTGCAGCTTGACGGTGATGAGAGGGTCCCTTGGCGGAATCATCCGACATCTCGAGCACCACGTCGCCGTAGAGCTGGGCCGCCTCGACAACGAGATTCTCCGCGGTCGATCCGTCGCCGACGAGCCTATGGTAGGCGATGATCAACGCGCTGACGATTGCGCAACTCGTCTTCAACAGCTGCCTGGAGGCAGTCATTCCCGAATTCGCACCTACAGCAAAACGTGGAGGCCATAACCTGAGCAGTTCGGGTACAAAAGAGGTCGACTGTCAAGAGCGATGGGGGGTGATGTGAGAGTGGCTTGACTTAGTTCCTATCTCTTTCAGCCCAAACTGCTCCTTGCTTCCAGCACTTGGGGGGATATGGCGCGCCGAATGAGGGCGAGTGGCTTACTGTGCCTCGGAGCGAGAGTGTTGAAGAGCATAGGGGTTTTCCCAGGGAAACGCCATTGTGGTAAACCTCTCGAGTTTGTTAGGGACATCACTTGTATCGTTGTCTTTGGCTACCTTGAAGTCGAAGTTGTAATCTGGACTCTGTTCTTTGTCACTAATGCTGTGATTTCAAGGACGATATCAAAGTGCTCCTAGTGAGTATGTCATGAAGAGATGGGAAGTAGCAGCGAAGTCAGTTACTATGCCTGAATACAATGTGTTGGGACATGTGGGCTATTTACTTGCTTCATTAACTTGATTTGATAGTCCAGGTGGACTGGTTCGCAAAGAATGAAGAAAGCTCTCAGTGAATTAGAACACCAGTTCGATCAGATTCAGGCGGCATTCATCATTGTTTCCAGACGAATTGGTTCGAGAGGAAGTGGCTGTACTGACAGGATATTAGCATTTGCCCAGGATATTTCATGTAGGAAAAGCCGGCATGACAACATTTTCCCTGCTGTTGCACACTTTTTCTGAATGTTGCCGCTGGCACCACAGAGCATATCTTAATGATGGACCAGAGCTTCTCAATGCGCCTGCTGCCATGACTATACTATTCCTCCTGCTACATACACTCTGGATCTAAACAACATGACGAGAGACTCGTCTTACTTCGCAAGCAACCAGTCGAGTTCATGCACCATGGAGTGTAGGGAGGAGCTATCGAACCGTGTTGGAAGCATCAAGATTGTCGAGAGGAGTCAAATGGAGGAAAAATATAGACATCTTCCATTTACTTATTGATAGATACAAGAAGGTAACTCCATTAAGCTAAACAATTCATACTTACTATACAACTACAACTGGTAAGATATACTACAATCGATACATAGCAAATAAACCTACATTACTTTCCATACAACCTACAACCTAATTAGGAGATCCCCCAAAGTTGATCCTAATTACTGTCCCCCAAGACTCATCCTACTGTAACGCTCTAAAAGCTGACTTCGCGGAGTCATCCAAGGCAGCGCTAGACCATTTTACACGACTTTCATAGCAGTGTTACTTAGACCCCGCCGCCCGGCCGGCGAATTAAAGTAGATGACCTAACGCTCACTACTGAGCTGTATCCGTCCTTACAGATTGGCTCATTGAACGACTCAGAGGCATGTGAACCACAGAAATAGGTTGAGCTGCCAGCCTCACAGGTCACCTTAACCGCAACATCACCTTCACCTGCTTCCAGCAAGACATGTCCGTTATCTTTGTCCCGGCGGAGAGTTCCTCCCGTCGAGTCGCCGCAGCGGTAGCTGCCGTCAGACTCTTTCTTACACGCATCCCCATCTGTTAAATTAAATAGTTGAAAAGTGGAAACAAGTTCAAGTGTTTTTGCCGATTGAACACTAGTAACACCAAGTAGTGCAGATTCGTCATGACAGCCAGGAATTGTCACCGTTCTACTTCTATCTTCGGCAAGAAAATAGATGGCGTTGTTGTCGAAAGAGGAGGGGCCACAGTTGAACTTAACTCCAACCTGGTGGGATTTTGGGGCTCTAATCTCAAAAGAACTATTCGAGATATGCCACGCACGTTCCCCAAGATCTATCGATCGGCACTTTCATGGGCAAAGTCCCCTAAACCGGAACTATTAATACGGCTATTAATAGGCGCATCAACCCCTCATTCAGCCGACAAGCCAGCGGCTGCACCCGCACCACCCTCCCCCAACTAGGTTTGCTGGTCCAGGGCGAGGGGCAATATGGGACAGTTTGGGGATTCACGGTTCATCGTGGCTTCATTGACGAGGAGTCAGATAGAGAAGAAATATCCGAATGAACATGAGGAAGAGTCTCTCTGCTATGTTTACAGATATTCTCTCTCTCTCTCTCTCTCTCTCTGCCTTGGAGAGAGAGATAAGAAAGAGAGAGAAGGGCACAGTGGATGATCGATCAGCCCCCCCCCCCCCGGAATGCCGGCGAATGTTCCGTGCCGAAATGGCGGTGACGGGTCTCTTCCGAGTGCCCCCTCCCCCTCTCCCTCTTCGACCCACGCTGCGGAACTCCCAAGCAAGCCATGGGAACTCTGTGACAACTCACGTCAGGTGGGAATGGGCGGCGGGTGGGGACGGCCACCCTCACCGCGGCCATTGACATCGCGGCCGACGCATGGCGGTGGAGGTTGGGCCATCATACTTCCCGCTCACCGCGCATGATCCATTTTAGCGACGTGGCGGAAAGAAGAAGGGAAAAGGGACAAGGAAGAAGGAAAAAACGAGAGAAGGGGGAAAAGAGAGGAGGTGATGAAGAGCCGAGCTGGGGTTGTATGGTGCGTTTGCTGGTCCTGCCAACAGGGCCCGCATGGGACGAAGACGAGAAGAGCGAGATAGAGAGAGAGAGAGAGGCCGACCGCCGTCGCCCTCTCTTTCGCTCGCCCTGCCTCGTCCATTTTGACTCTACCTCCTGTCTGCGTATGAAGAGCTCCGGGTCCAGTCAGCCCCGGGATTCAGAATAAGCTGCTCGTTTGTGGCTCTCGTGGTTGGGTCACCACTCAAAGGTCTACACCAACACTATACTTGAATCCCACCGCTCCTCTCAGCAAAGTGACACCACACACCCACCCCCCCAGTGGTCCCGTCCCCCTCGTCGTTTTTTGCAGATGCAATGATCCATCATTCTTCCTAACCTCTTCTCCGCCAGAGCTTCCTCTCTCCCTCTCTCTGTCTCTCTCACTATCCGTACTACCTACAACCATTGAAACCTTCAAACGACCCCTCCCTCCCTTTGATCTTTCCACTCCTTCTTTTTCTTTTTCTTTTTTTTCCCTCTTTCCTGTTTCTGGGATGTGTGGCAAGAGATGGTGATCGGGAACCGAGATTTTTCAACCTTTAGGAGTAAGAGTACCAAGAGCACCAAGAGTGACTCGGGGAACGGGGACGATGCGTCGATAGGCACGCACGACAGCTCGTACGAGCACCCACTGGGTGAGTTCCAACTCTCGCGGCTGCTATCATCTATCATGCGACGCCTGGATATTCCTTGGGGTGTTTCTTTTCTTTCTTTTTCTTTTCTTTCCTTTTTTTTTGCTAACATCCGAGACAAAAACTCCAGCTCGCAAAGGCTACGACATTGGCCCCGCGTCGAGGTGCGAGGTGGGAGACGTCTTCGAGTTCCTCTGGGCCGACTCGCACGAGTTCGAGTGGGAGTGGAAATGCCTCGGATACACTCGCTTCATTGTGCTGCGACACAGCGATACCTTTCCGCATCACTGCGTGTGTGTGTAAGTTTCTGCTCCTTGTCTTTGTCTTTCTCTCTCTCTCTCTCTCTCTCTCTCTCTCTCTCTTCCTCTCTTCCTCTCACTATCTCCCACGATCTTTCTCCCCATCTCTGTTCCTCGAGAGTCTTACCCCTCCTCACTCACTCGCCAACCCCACCATAACAATGATACATAATATATCCCCCCCCCGGCAGACGTCGTCGCTAATCTCTCATCACAAACCATGTCAGGCCGATCTCCACCCCCACCAAGAACGATTTTCAGAAACCCGGCATCGACTCAAGCCAGCAGGGCTACGTGTTCGACGAGAATGACCGCACGCCGCCCTTTGACCGGCTCCCCTTCTCGCCGGTCGGCATGCAGCTGCGGCCGGGCAAGTTCCGCGTCAAGGAGAACTCGCGCGCCAACTACGCCGACGTGCTCGAGATCGACCACGACGCCCAGGTCATGGTCGTCGGCGACGTGACGCGCTACTTTGACCGCGTGCGGCGCAACGTCAACAAGGCCGTCATGCGCAACGTCCTGAAGAAGGCGTTGGAGCAGTACCGCCAGGGCAAGCTGGTCGGCAAGAAGGGCGCCAAGCTCGAGGCCAGCGAGGTCGGCGTCGGCGGCGGTCAGGACGACGACGACGACGACGACGAACCCGAGGGTGAGAGCGACCCCGACCACCCCGACGTCTTCCTAATACCTGACGAAACGGCCTCCGTCATCGAGAAGCGACAGCCAGAATCCCCCCTCATCAGCGGCAGTGGTGGTGCGGCGGCGGCGGCGGCGGCGGCGGCGGCAGCAGAGATGCCTCCCCCGCCCCCTCCAGCTCCACCGTTACCTCCGACGGACATGCCCATGCCGATGCCGATGCCGATTCCGATCCAGCAGCAGCAGCCTTCTCCCCCGCGGGACGACGCGGCCTCGATGCGGTCCCACGCCTCCCGCGAGAGGCGACACTCCCGGAAAGAGGCGCATTCCCCCCCGCAGGACGACGCGGCCTCGATCCGATCCCTCGCTTCCCGCGAGAGGAGACACTCCCGGAAAGAAGCGGCCGCCGCCGCACCCCCCCCTCCGCCGAGAGGCGAGGACCTGCCGAGGAAAATGTCCGACCAGCACGTCGACGGGGCCTCCCGGCCCTACCGGCAACGCATCGACCTCCCGCGTTCGCGCAGCCATCGGCTGCCCGAGCCCGAGACGGGCTCCATGTACGACGTCGCTACGGCCAGGGCGGACTGATGACGCCCGAAAAGGGAGGACGGAGGCGCATTTTTAGAACGGGCTTGTTTTCCAGGAAGCCAAACGCCGTCGGCCCAGAGTCGGTCTCGGGCACGTAAAGACGGGGGGGCTATTATTGCTGCTGGCTATATCAGATGTCCCAAATGTCTTCCCGTCTCTCTTTTTTCTTTTTTCCTTTTCTTTTTTCCTTTTCGTTTTTTTATGACGCCCTCATCATGATTGCATGCATCCAATGTCCCATTTTCTTCTTTTTTCTTTCTCTCTTTCCCCCCCAAAAAAATCCTTCCTCCTGTCTCGTCACTGCGACTTACAAGCCTCCTCAAGATCAACAAATAACGAAACGAGAAACCCGCCAGCATTCACGGAGTAAAATTAGATTTGTTTTTTTTCTTCTTCTCTCCGCGTTTCCCTCCTTTAACCAGTATTTACCGGTCCAACGACCCCAGATACAGAAAACAACAAAACAGTGTACAAAAATCACATAATCAAACCACGAGTTTGTCTTATCTTTTCTCTGCCTCTCTTCCTCCATCTTCTTGGCCATATCTCTTCCCATGCTGATTGAGACCAATGATGAAGTTGACGACGTGCAAGTATTAATGCTCTTATCATTCCGCTGCTTGGGTAGCAACTTGGGCAGCAATCGATGCTTTTTTCTCCCCCTCCCCCGTCAAGAGACGCTAACACTGCGGCTGTATGCATTGCATCCCCGTGCAGGGTTTCTTCACGATCCTTACACAAATCACCAGCTGGCTGGGCCAAACGTCTCGTTCTCCCCCACCGTTTTCAGAATGGCGCCATACGTGGAGTCCTGCATGCGAGATACGGTCAGTTGAAAATGAGCTCTATACGGCCCAGGGGAGGGGGGTATGCATTTGAACAACAACGCAGTGCAGTCCACAGATCGGGGCCCCCGGGGGGTCGATAACCGGCAGAGTGCGCCTGCAGGACGTGCATCAAGAAGAACGGCCACAAAACGTACCAGAGTGTTGTACACGTCGACGTTTCCCCACCACTGCGGTATCGTGACGCTGGGCAGCGTGATGGCGAAGAAGACGACGATGGTGCCGATGATGAGACCCGCGTCCAGCGCCGCGGCCGTGATGTAATTGTACGTCTGCCACCAGCCGCGGAACCGCCGGCGGATGCCGTGGTTGAAGACGAGGCCGACGACGGCCCAGCTCGAGAAGCTCAGCGGCGTGGCCGGTGGCAGCCAGCCCATCGCGCCCAGCATCACCGGGGCGTGGAGCGCCTTGGCGAACCCGAGGTCGAGCACCCTGGCCAGGACGTACAACACGACCGGCAGGCAGGCGCCGATGAGCCAGAAGTAGTTGAAGTCTTGGTAGATGGAGCCGGCGCCGAACATCCTCCTCGGGCCGATGACGCCCCAGACGATGGAGGAGGAGAAGAACGCCCTTCCGTTGGGGCAGGTGAAGTGAGCATGCTGGGTCCTGTCGATCGCTGCGAGTTAGAGACAAGACATGGGGATTCTCGAGACAAATCACCAACAACATTGTCCGGGTCATGCATGCATGGCAAACATGGGAGAGCAGAAGCTTACAGCGCGCAACAATCCTCAATGTGGCCCAACGTCCAGTTCATCACGGCGATCTGCACGAACACGGCCCAGACGGTGGCCACCACCTGGCACCAAAAGGTGGTGCGCGGCGGGATCTTCATGTAGTGCGCCATCTTGAGGTCCCCCGAGTACGTCTGGGCCTGGCCCAGCGTGATGGTGCTGTACACCTTGAAGATCATGACGCCGACGGGCCGCCCGGGGATCATGAAGCCGGCCAGGAAGGGGGACAGCACGTTGAGCGCGAGCCCCAGGTTCGAGACGGCCAGGATCGTGCACGTCGGCACCACGAAGACCACGGCCAGCAGGTTGGCGGCGACGAACGCCCACCACGGCAGCTGGGAGGAGGAGCCGTAGCCCTCCACCGTGGCGAACCCCAGGCCGACCGCCACGAGGAGCAGGGCGGCGTACCACCACTCCGGCGCGTCCCGGTACCTCCTCATCAGCCGCAGGTGCACGTCCGCCTGCTGGTCGCGCGCCGCCCGCAGCCGGTGCCAGATGTCCCTGCCGTGGAAGAGGCCGCAGTGCACGATGGCCGCCGTCAGCGCCGCGAACGACAGCCCGTAGTTGAGCGCCAAGGTGGGCGGCAGGAACAAGGGGGAGTACGCCCTGTACTTGTCCTCGTCAAAGGTGTAGCCCGGGCCCAGGATCCTGCCGACCTGGTAGGCGCCCTGCGTGTTGTCGTACGTCTGCGACGTGTTGATGGGCAGGTAGTCGGCGAAGAGCGCGCCCGCGTACGCGATCCCGATGGTCGGGACGATGACGAAGACCAAGAGCCCGATGAGCACGTTGACGTGCGTGTGCGTCGGCGAGAGCAGAGGGTCTCCCAGGTACGCGGACACGTAGGTCCAGTCAACGGTGACGGGGAGGAGGGAGAGGCCCGTGAACCCCCCAAACAGCTGGTTGACCACCACGTTGTCGGGCTTGATCCAGGTGACGAAGGCGAACACCGAGAGCCCTTGCCAGAGCACGCCGGGGATCCAGTAGTAGCAGAACATGGCGCCGAGCACGTACAAGAAGTACCGGTAGCGGCTGATGACCCAGCCGTCGCCGCTGCGCGTCCCGTCCTTCTTGCTCTTGGTCTTGTCGTGGAGGGCGTAGAACAGGGACGTGTTGGCGAACTGGCTGGGCCAGATCATGGCCGACGGCCACACGAGGAACCGGCGGCACAGGCCGGCGAGGCCGATGCCGATGAGCTGGGAGCTCAGGGTGAAGAGGATCTGGAACCCCCAGCCCAGGTTGACGTCGTAGAACGGCTTGCCCTGGAGCGCGAGGAGGGCGTCGGTGCTGTACGCGTAGCCGATGGAGACGTTGGACATGAGGGTGACGACGACGTGCTCCTTGATCGTGAACGGCCCCGTGTTGAAGGTCCACTCGGCGCCCAACGTGTTGAAGACCCTCGTCGGTACGATTCTGGCCCAGAGGCAGCCGATCGGGTATACCAGCAGCTGGACGATGATGGACGGGAAGTTGATGGCGGGGCTCCTAGAAACCGTCGTTATTGATTAGCAATGGGAAAAAAGGGAGCCTGCTCTGCGTCTCCAGAGTCCGTCGCCCCCCCCCCCGGGTGCCCGCCTACCTCATGCTGAGAAACATGTTCAGACCACTGCCGATCGTCACGAATATCATGCCCAAGATCCATGCCCGGACGGTGTTGGCAACCTCCCCGCCGTCGGTGTTGCGGACGGCAGCTCTGACCTCCTCAAAAGGCGATTCTTCGGTAAAGACGCCATCTGAATCCATCATCTCCTCCGAGCCTGCGTCCTGGAGGCCCGTCCTGGTCATATCGTCCAGGTCCTTTTCTCGAGAGGAGGCATTGGTTCCCCAACGCTCATTGTGCCCTGGGTCTGTCCCCTGCTCGGAGACGTTCACGCCGTCTTGTTTGCTGTCCTGCATGACGGCAGGGACGTGAGAACGACTCCTAAACGATTCTGATGAACGCGACTGTCACGCAAGTGATTCCGATTCGAGTCTCCGCGCAACCGGATGCCACAGGAATTTCGAACATTGGTGAGCCGCGAGGTGAAAACGAAGAAACACGGAACCCTGTTCTACATGGCTATTATAATATCCCACAATGGCCAGTTGAACTCAACCTCGGTACCTCCATGGGACGGAAAGCTGACCAGGTCGCCCGTGGACATGATAACCATCACAAGGATTTCCTATGAACGTAACGTATCACGCATACCCTGCTATCAACCCTTCTCCGCCGTGTTCCCAGTAGTTCGTGTTATCTAGACCCAAGTTGGGGGCGGGATGATGCCGAGTTCCCCGGGAAGAGGGGGAGGGGCAGACTCGGTGGGAACTTTTGCCCGCTTATCGTCTTGACATGTCTTGTCCCGACGCGGCAATGCTTGTCCAGTAATCCACTGTTGGGATCCCTTGACCTTTCCCGTCGGCACGTTGCGACCGCGCGACGGTGCCGGTGCCGGTTCCAAGGCATCCTACTATTACCCCGCCTCGAGATAAGATGATACGATGCTGGCTACCATGGGAATATGAACCTTCTTCTTCCCCCGTGTTGCAATCAGAGCACGGTAGGACGGATTGATACAATCACGATGATAGGCCGGGGGGGGGGGGGGGGGGGGGTTCCCGCGGGGCGTCTTCCGAGGGGCAAAGATAGTCGGACGAGGATCCCGGGCTTTGCTGGTTATATGGGATTGTCGTTGGAGGCGGCTAGGTTCCCATTTTATCTCCAAAGGGTTCGAACCATGTTGCAGTAAACATTCTACTGCGTAGTAGTTCACATCAAGTCTTGCACGCGCAATGTATTGAACCCACCGCTGTTATGGCATACAAGGGGTCGAAGGCGATGATGAGAGCGAGCACAGCATTGCGCCTGCTTCGTCTTTTTGCTCAATGATTTTCCTCGCTTGCGACGTCTTCCGTTTATAGAACTTGGTGGACGTGGAAAAGACAAGTGCTACTACTCCGATTTGTTGGAGGGCGATCAAATGTGGACTTTTGTTGAGTTATACACAAATACCAGGTCTTGAGAGTTGTTCTCGAACAAATCGCCCTCTCGCGTGATATCGGTCTAGAAAGGCTTGCGACCTGGCTTTCATCAATTGAGATTTGAATCATTTGGAAGGTCAGCTACAATTCGTTGGTTCCTAACATTGGCACCATCCATTCTTCGATCTCTACACCATCCCAGCCAGACTGTGATAAACGCAATTCTTGACGCCCCTAATCTCCAATCAAGATGGCACCTCGCGAGTCACGTTGCGCCTATTGGCTCTAGCTGGACTATGGTTTGCGAAGAACAAGACATGTAAACTCAGGAATGATAAATGTGGCACTAAGACGAGCGTTTTCAACCTAATGTCGCGATTAATTAGGACGTTAGATACTGAACGGAGCACCGTAGCCATTCATTTGAAGCCTTTAAATGGTTGTGACGCTCGCTTGGAGTTTCGTACAAGAACCTTCAATCCTACAAAATCCTTGCGTTGTCGTTCTTTAGTAGGTCGACTAGAGGTTTGCTCAAAAGTCGGTGTCTGTAAGCTCCCTAGTCGACTTGGTATTACTCGTCACCGTCCCCTGAGCCGGTTCATCTAGTTCCGACGGCAACGAATCTTCGACTGGACGAAGGTCCTCGGACTACGTAGGAAATAATAAACATCTTATCGAAATGATGTCAATGCCGACGAGGGTCCTTGTGTAGGAAATACCCTCAGTGGTGAAAAATGACAAGCTGCTCTCCCAATATTGACCAGCAGCTACTGATCGTATCCCACTTCGCCATCTTATCTTTGTATCTGCTAGCCCATATTGTTTCACCGCAAGTCGACCGTCCGTATGGTGCATTAGAAG
Organism: Colletotrichum tanaceti; assembly: GCA_005350895.1. NCBI lineage: Eukaryota > Fungi > Ascomycota > Sordariomycetes > Glomerellales > Glomerellaceae > Colletotrichum > Colletotrichum tanaceti. The sequence continues at coordinate 57,851 of PJEX01000293.1, forward strand.
GGGGGCAAGCTGGCCGGAAAGGCGGATATTATTAATAGTACAGAATGAGACAGCGTCCGCATACTTTTGCCCTCAGTCACCGACTCCAGGTCTTTGAAAGTCGACGGTCGCCGATCACAGAGTTTACATGGGACGATCGCAAGCTTGGAAGAAACTAAAGAGCATGTAATGACTCTTTCGTTCCCGGGACGGTGTGTCTTTGGTGCATTTTTGGCTTGCCGAGCTGCAATTTCAAACGATATCCCAAGGGACTCGGATGCTCACTCCATTCCAAGACAGGAGACTAACTGATAGAGATCAGTCGGCCTAAGTGAATCAAAGTCCTGCTATTATAAGTGAAGACGTCAATGCGAAAACAAGATGTTAAAAGGAATGATTGAGTAAAATGGAGAAACAGAAGCTGGAAAGCCTGATTCATGCCCAGTCAACAATTGATCAGACTTCTTTTTATTTAACTGTGTTGTTGAAGGAGAGTTTAATTCAAGTAATTATCTATGTTTGCTACCCTTAGCTATTTGACTGAACGGGCGTACCTATGATCTATCTCTATCGCAGCAAGGCGATATTTACATCAAATAATAACATAGCCGCTAGAGACAACTCTGGAGCACAGTCAGAAATAAAGAGCCAACCGTCCATTTCCCCATGACATAGAATTTATGTTTTGGTTGTCAGGTATAAGAAGGTTACCCTCGGTTGAATCAACAACAAGGCCGGTGTGCAGGTTTTGCTGCCAAGTGATCACTCCACTGTGGCTAATTCAAGCCAAAGATGAGGGCTAATTACCTCTGTTCCTTTTTTTTTAACGAATGCAACCAGTTAAGAATTTAAGAGACGGCATTGTTCGGTTTCACGTCTTCGTCCTCCTATTGGCGCCTCTAGCGCTTTGTTCTAGAGCCAAATCAGATGCCAACAACATGCAGATGTGGCAACGTAGCAGATGAGGAATCCCGTGTTGCATCCCATTCCCGGGTGGAGGTCTTCATCCTTCCATAAGGACTCGATCCTGCAGATACGCCATTCGGTGATAGCGTTGCTTAACCTTGAATTCAAACACACCTGGTTTGCTTCCCTTGCAAAGGGCTAACCCCAAAAGGGTGCGCTTGTTGTGTTCCTATCAGTCCGAACGTGTAGCCTACAAGGGTTTACATATCAAGATTGAGTATCTTAGGATATGTGTCTATGTCTGTGGCGGTTAACTCTTTGACATGCAGAGTCACAACGTCCAACTCCTTTTGATGGATTTGCTTCGGTCAAGGAGGATTCGCAACCCACCCAATGGTCACGTTGCTTGGCAGTAGATTATGGCCTGTTTTGCAAGTGCGGCCGACTGGCTAATGCGGTCTGAGATCCTTCCTGTCGCTAGCTTCCCTATCGAGCACGACGTTGGATCAGAATGACTTAAGCGACATCGTCGCCGCTTTGCCAAGAGTCTAGATTCGGCTGGCGCCGTGAAGCGCCATAGCACTTCGGGAACGTCTGGGTATGCGTGTACCCTTGTTTGACGATCACACTGCAGACCGCTGTGCTGGGGTTGTTATGCCAGCAAGTGATAGGCACAAAGTATAAGAATGGTCTGTAATCGTTTTCAACCCGTGTCCAGCTGTATTGCTCTGCATCACAACCTATCAAGCTGCACAAACTCTTATCAGACGCTGTGATCCGTTCCACAACTATCAACATGAGAGTCGCTGCCGCTGGTCTTGTCCTTTGGGCGTCTGTTGTGAGTCGATGTATGGAACACTCCTCTATCCTGCACTGCTGACTCACGTTCCCAGGCCGCTGCAATCCCGTCAGAAAAGGGCTACCACTACCGTTCTGCCGAAGAGATGAAGCACGAGCCGTTGCCCTTGTCTGAGATGTCCTTCACGGGCCCAGTCACCGTTGGAGGCCCCAACGTCACTCTTCACGGCGACGCCTCGTCCGTCTACGACCAGATCCTGGCCCTCAACCCTGACTTCGACGCGAGCACCTTCGGAGGCGCCGCCAGCGTCGAGCACGGCTTGGAAGCCAGACAATCCACTGTGAGTTTTGCTTTCTTCGTCGTGGGTCTACGAGATGCTGGGCTGCCCGCCCGCTGCGTCCCGTGACTCCCGTCCGCTTGGCCTCCCCTTTTCTCAAGTTATGGTCTGCTAACGATCATCAAGGGCAACTGGAACTGCAACAACGGAGTCACTGTTGAGAGATACTACTCGCAATGTGCCAACGCCATCAACCGCCTGATCACGCTGGGCACCTCGTACTGCAGTGTCGCCCCGAGCACTTGCGCTCGGGTGAGCTGTTCCAACAGTTGCTCCATGTACCTGTGCAACAACGTAAGTTGCTATATCGGTCCTCCCTTCCGAAAGGAAAAAAGGAACCCAGCGCTGATATGTACCCAGCAATTCTCCCAGGTCAGCGTATACTGCCGGGATATCGCTATCGATATGGGCATCATTGTTAGCAAATGTGGTTCGGACAACGGCAACGGCGATACGAGAGCTCGCGGTAGCCTGCATTTTACCAGCCACTACACCTCGCTCACCCAGCAGGCGTGCTAGGCCGATGCTTGCATGGGGATACACGATTGTAAGGCGCTCCATGCGATGCCAGCTTCTATCCCGATCTAGTCGTCGTTTTTTTGTGTCGCAGTTGTCCCAAAAGAAGAAGATCTTTTGCCCGGTTGCCCATGCATGATGCTCGGCTTTCAGGTGCCAGCTCCAGGTCAAAGTTCCAGACGAAACGAGCAAGAATCAATCTCATCCCTGCGTAGGCAAGGTTGGTAGGCAAACAACGACAGCATGTTGAGACTGGTGAAAAGAAATACACAACTTTTCACGCGTGGAGGGAAACCGACTTCATATTGCCCAGGCAGTTGCCTGCAGCGTCGGCCATACGAAAACGGTTGGTGCAGGTTCTTCTCGTCGCCGTCGAAGCGCTCACCGCCTAGCCAACGCTCTGGAATAAAAGAGTCTCTGGGTGAAGAAACTTGGAAGGATTGTGAAACCCCACGTATTGCCAAGTACCTAGAGTGCTCTGTAGAAGTCTGTCAGTGAGTCGAATCTGCAAACCAACCATCCGTCACTTGTGTCTTGGACTCTCCCCTGCGTTTAATACCCATCGGCCGGCGATCTCAGATCTGCGTTCCACCGATGGGTGTGCGGCGTGTCAAAGCAATCGGCGCGGCACGGGTAACATGTTTCTCGGGGAGATTCTACCATTTCATTGCCTGCGCAAAGTCTGCTCTGTCCTCCTCCAAACTGGGCCGCTTCTTCGGGTACACTTTAGCAATCTCCTGGCTGAGACGACGTTGCTCAAGTAGTCTGCTGGGAAGAAACAGGGCGGAATACAGAGGCTTCAAGGGGGAGGAAGAGAGGAAAGTCGCCGATGGCCTGTAATATAAAAGACATACTTCCGAGGGAGTCAAAAGAAGCTTTCGGCCCGCGGGTGAGTCGAGGCTATTTGCTGACGCACCCAAACGGGCTCACCACGGGCCAGGTCGCTGAAAATCGATATTGATCCAATTTAGCCATTTGGAAGCATCAGAGCCTTCGTCCACCTTCTCCATGCTCGTAGAGTCTCTGGATGAACAAGTCAATGTGTCTATCCGTCGGAGGCTGCTGCTGTAGAGGTGCCGGATCACTGCTTTTCCGCCGCCCTGGCAAGAAATGTCTCTGGAGTGGTTTGTTGTCTCATCTCTTTCTCACGCTCGGTATTTGCTCTCGAGTCAACTATTTCTTTCCTGCCATAGGACAGAACATAACACATGGCAACTTGTATGGAGTGTACTAACAATACTTAGGTACTTAGTGTGGAGGGGTGTGGGGTGTACAGACCAATGAGAAGCTTTCCCCGCTACGGATAGGTAGGGACACAAGTATTGACGTCTTAGTCATTCGATTTGTATCCAGTACGGATACGGATACTGTGACGCCAATTCATAACTTCAAGTCGCATTTCACTTAATTTTTTAGTCACTTGCTATCCGTGCTTCGCTCTCCTCTTATTATGCTAATTCCGTTCCAGTTGCCTCCTACCGTAGTCTATAAACCGAGTCCATATATCGACAAGCCCTCATCTCATGTTCAGTCTGTGACATCTAACCTCTCAATCCACAACAGCAACGAACTGCTCAGTCTTTCATCATAGGAGCCGACAGCCCCACAAAAACACATCCACGCAGATAAAGCCTGGCACGACAATCGGTGAGGGCGCCAAGACCAGCGCCAAGGGGGGGAAAAACACGTTCTGGCGCCTATCACCTCGCACCACGCGACCCTCTCTTCCACTGTCCGGGGGCCTGGCACCGCCCTTTTTTCTCTCCCGTTGATGTAATCTTTCGCTGCTCCAGTGTGCGTGAGTACTTACCTATGGTATGGGAATGGCTTTGGATGTGTGTGTACCGTGTATGCCCCCCCCCCCCCCGCTCTCTGGCTCTCTCTCTCTCTCCTCTCTCACCCACTTTCACTCTCTTCTCTCACAAAAATTCCGCATCCTCCAAGGAACCGGGAAGTGGAAGGGAAGAGAGAAAAAATCACTTGGTCGCCAGCTTCGCTCGAAACCCCCCAAGATGCCAGCGACAGGCGAGTTTGCAACATCGACTCCCTAGCATCTCCCATTCCCCTTCTTACCCCCCCCCTCCTCTCTCCCCCAACCCCCCCAATGGTCGGCACGACAAAGCCGCCACCCCGGACTACAAGCCTCCAGTGAGCGCCTCCCGTTCAAACCCACACCCCGCCCGCGAACAGCAAACGGGCACGGCGCCGAGACCAAATAACCTCATCCGACGTTGCCGTACTTCCGTGTGCCAAAACCCGTCCCTTTGCCCCAGGGCCGAAGCACGGGAGACAAACACTACCTTCCCCCACCCACCCCCCTTCTCTCCCTTGATAAGACCGCAAAACGTCAGACAGGAGCGTTGCCCAGGAAGGCCGCCGTGGCACGCGTCC